>MU864979.1:0-52500 GCA_033576145.1 Cladorrhinum samala
ACAACAACAACAACAACAACAACAACAACAACAACAACAACAACAACAACAACAACAACAACAACAACAACAACAACAACAACAACAACAACAACGAGGATGACGGCGGCGGCGACGCGGTAAAGGGTAGAGATGATCGAGAACTATAATGATAGAATAATTGCCAATCAATGTCCTTGATGCAACAACTTGACTACGGTCATCCATCTCTCTCGCGCCCAGATTTTGATACGCCCCCCTGCTCCGCTCCTCCCTTGTTAGTCCAGTTAAACAGACGCCGTCGCTATGCTATACAAATTCAATACCCAACCAATTATGTTGCCCCATGCCACGAGGTATTATAGTCCAAGGGGAGAAAGAAAGTAAGAAAGTAAAAAAACATCCCCCTAATCTTGTATGAAATGCGATACCAGTCCCCCGGTGAACCCCACTCACAACCCATTTCACATTTGTCCCTCGTCATCACTCATCTCCATCATACTCCCTCTCAAAGCCGCATATCCACCCCTCCCGCCCCGTCTCCTACCCCCACCACTAACTCCCGCCACTCCTTTGCCCTTGTCGGCACTCGCAGGCGCCGTCCCCGTCCCCGTCCCTCTTCCCCTCGCCTTCCTCTCTATCCTCGCCCTGGCAGCCATCTTGCGCTCTTCCAACTCAGCCTCAAACCTCTGCATCTCCCCGCTCTCCTCCTCCAAATCCAGCAACGTATTCACGGCTTGTGCCCCGCTCAACATCTCAATGTCCACTTTCGCGGACTCGTCAAGCGCCTTGCTCAACAGCTCCGTTGCGATCGGATCCTGCGGGTGTATGGCCAGCGCCTCGTGGAGCACCTGCGCGGCTTCGTCCGCCTTCCCTTGGTCCAAGTATATCAGCCCTTTGGCGCAAAACACCGCAGCATCCTTTCCGCCTTCTCGCAGAACTATATCGAACTGTTCCAGAGCCTCATCCAGCAACCTCAGCCGACGATATGCGTGTCCCAAGTTGGTACGAGCGCCAATCCACGCATGCGAGTCACTGCCCGTGTCCTCTGCAATTTTGAGAGCCTGCCTGAACAGTCCTGCCGCGTCCTTGAGGCGGTCTTGATGATAATAGACGATGCCCATCTCGTTCAGGAGTAATGGGTCGGTCTTGCACAGCTCGTAGGCATTCTTGAGGAACTCCTCAGCGGCCGTCATGTTATTCATGGCATGGTTTTGCATGCCCAAAAAGACTTGGGGAAGGTGGGTGCCGGTAAACAGTCTTGCAGCGGTCGAATAGGCCGTCACGGCCTGGTCGTGCTCGCCTTCGGCCGCAAAAGTGTGGGCGAAGCCGATCCAGGCCGGGCCGAAATTTGCATCCATCATGGAGGCTTTGCTAAAGTATCGGCGGGCTTCGGCCACCTTGCCAATGGCAAAGTAGTAGATGCCTACGGCCAGCCAGGTGCACGGTTCATCTGGATGGGAGTCGGCCAGCCCATGCGCCGTGAGGAACAGGAGGTTAGTCTTGCGCAGCTCGTAAAGGCAGGCAAGGTAGATTGGATAGGCCGAAAAGTTGAACTTGTCGTCCTGGATGATCGACTCGGTAATCCGAAGCGCGT
This sequence comes from Cladorrhinum samala, assembly GCA_033576145.1. Classification (NCBI taxonomy): domain Eukaryota; kingdom Fungi; phylum Ascomycota; class Sordariomycetes; order Sordariales; family Podosporaceae; genus Cladorrhinum; species Cladorrhinum samala. The sequence continues at coordinate 1,577 of MU864979.1, forward strand.
CCTTAAAGCGACATTGCGTGTACAAGAGATCAGCACGGGCGAGCAGGATGTCGGCATTGTCTTCCAGGCCGTAGTGGGTTGTCAGAGACTCGATGGCCGCGTTGAAGGCGCCGGGGTTTCTGTATTTAGAGAGCTGCGTCTGGTACAGCATGTGGACGTATTCCCCTGGCTCGCATTCCATGTCGGGATCGTCGCCGGCATGCGGGGCGCGGACTGAGTTGAAATCGAGGGAGCTCATGAAGGTATCTTCCTCGTCCGGCGACATCAGGTTGTTGCGCACCAGCTGGCTGAAGGCTTCGTAGCACTGCACATCAACCCTGAGCGCATCTTTATATGCCTCCTTTGCCCGGTCGAAGGCGTTCTGCTTGGCGAAGCAGAGGCCTCTCAAGTAGCACATGCCAGCTTCGTTGCGACGGTTCGCCGCCTCGTCCTCGTCTGTCTCGCCCTGGTGGCGCCTCTCTGATGCTTTGGGTCCCGCCCTTCCCGGCCCTGATCGCGTGGTGGTTCGGCTGGCTTTTCGCCTCGCATCGCCGGAGAAGAGGTGGCTCGGGGTTTGCTCGCCCAGGAGAAGCAAAGCATCGTTGAAGAGATTCTGCTTGATCAGGCAGTGGGCAGCGAGGTAGCGACATGACGGGTTCGACGTGATGAGATTATGTTTGCTGAGCAGTCCATGGGCTCGTGTATGGTTGCCAGCAGCAAAGTGGACTTGTGCAAGCCAGAAGGCGTCGTTATCATTCCCTATGAGAATATCCAGGCAAGAGGGGTTAGTTGGACGTACGCGTTCTAGTCTTTGTATGTGTGTGGGTGTGTGTGGGTGTCCGGGGGGTTGGGGGGGTTGGAGGGGTGTGAAAGTGCATACTCGTCATTGCCAGCAGCTTGTCCCCGACATAAATGGCCGATTCGTATTGAGCTTTGTTGAGCGCATCTTGGCGCCAGTCTCGCAAGAATTTCTCCATGTTTCGTTGAGATAATGAAGTCATTTTGGAAATGCTGTGGTCGGCTTCGCGAATTGCTGAATTAATAGACAAGGGTTGAGATGCCCACACGCCAGCGCCCCTCTCAGTGTCTGTGTGGTTCACTTCCGCTTGGTTGGCCGCTGTTGAAAATAGGTTATCAGGGCGACGGCGCAATGGAAGCAGCTTGCCCACCACCAACCATTTTTATGGAAACAAATTCGACAAGAACGATGTCAGTGCATTTAATAATGGGAAACGCGGCTGCCAAGCAATAACGGCTGTTGGACGCGATGCGAGCGGGGCGCGAATTCAGGTGAGCTTGAGCTCTAAGTGGGACACAAAAGCAAGATAGTGGGGCAGGTGATTATGCAGACATAATTAGTTAGGCCTGTTTTCATAAAATGAAATTTATGCCATCATTATCCGTACATTCATTCATCTATCTACATCCCTCAGCCGCTGACGGATATTCAACCCTCAATCCCTCCTTCTCTTCAAGCCCTCAGTCACATTTCTTCCCTGCGCCAGTCCGAGGCAGTTGGCAATCTTGTAAAAAACGTCAATGTTGCTGTAGGTACCGCCAAAGGTGTCTTGGCAGGGACCTCTCGCAAACACGGGGACGTCAGTCAGCGAGTGCACACCTTGGGCAGCGTCGGTTGGCAGAGTGCCGTTCACGACGAAGCCGTTGGGCCTGTCCTTGTCGTTGACATAGTACTCGCCATTCTTGGCTGCAGCCGGGGTGCGGGGAGTCTTGCTGACGCCGTACGCCTCACGGTGATCAGGATTCGCGCCGAGACCTGCCGCAATGACATATCGCGGATCCCAGTTCAGAGGGAAGTTGGCGCCGGTGCCGTAGCTAACGCCTGGCTTCGGCTCGGTGTACTGCGAGAGCCCGGAGTTCTCGTAGACGCCCACGGCATCGCGCTTGGCACGCTCATCCGTCTGGGCATTGAAGTACTTGGTGTCCGAAGAGCCAAAAACGTCGAAGCCGTGCCCATGGTCAGCTGAAACGATAACAAGAGTGTCATCCAGGATGTCGAGGGACTTGAGCTTCGCAATGGTTGCTCTGACCGTGTCGTCTAGTTCAAGGAGGTCGCCCAGGGCACGGTCATAATCCAGATTGTGCATCTGCTTGTCGATGGAGGCTCCTTCAGACATCAAGAAGAAGCCGTCTTTGCCGCCACGTTTGTGGAGGACATCAATGGCCTTGAGAGTCATTTCTTTAAGGCCTGGCAGGTCCTTGGCTGACTTGTTGGCGCCGGATGGGTCATTGATGATCTCCAGGTTATCAGTGTAAATGTGGCGATCAAGCCAGACGGGGAGGTTGTTCTTGCAGAAGATGCCGAGCGCCTTCTTGTTGTTGGGAGCGGCCAGGAGGGAGGTCTTGTTGAGACTGACGGTGTACCCCTTCTTGGCGAATTCGTTGTAGTAGTCCTTGCCCTCAAACGACCCAGAGCCGGCAATGAACTGTTCGGCACCTGCGCCAAAGTAGGCATCTGGACCACCGGTCTTGGTCCACGAGTAATTGGCGACACCGTTGAGTGCTTGATCAACCAACACGCCATACTGCGAACGCGCGCGTGTATGGCCCGTCAGCGCGGTTGGAGTGGCGTCAGCGATGAAAGCTGTTGATACGGCGCCCCATGCGGATCCCTGGCGGTCTTCAGTTAGTTGACTATTCACCATGCGCACACAATCTGGCCTATTACATACCCAAATACGGGAAAGAAGCTCCACGATGGTCTCAACCTTGGGGTCATCAAACGGGTCAGGAGATGAGTCGGCATATACTCTAAAGGAATTTAGGAATTTTGTCAGCGCTCGGTGGGCCCCCTAAAACAGCCGTAGTATGTGGTTGCTTACCCCAAAGCATTGACGGTGCTCTTGTGGCCCGTGTAGAGCGCGGATGCAGAGTTGGCGCTGTCGGTGATGAAGCTATCGATCGAGTGTGTCTGTCATCTCGTGTCAGTCACTATGTAGAAAATGAGAGTCAAATATACCGCGCGGGAAACGAACCATTTGGTGCCCCAGAACGGGGAACTCATCAAGCGAGAGGAGGGTCTGGTATTTCCCGTTGACGGTCTTGTGGGCGAGAAGGCGAGCAGCCGTGATCATGTTGGTCGTCATGCCGTCTCCAATGAAGAAAATGACATTCTTGGCCTTCTTCTTGGTTGCCAGTGGCCGGACAGTCCATTCTGCTGTCGTCGTCTTGCCGGAGTAGTACTTGAGCGTGACGGTGTAAGTGCCCGGCTCGTACAGGGCCACGCGGCGGTAGGCCTTGGAGGCAACGTTGACGACCGAGGGGGTTTTGGCGTCTTTGGCAAAGAGATCCTCGAACCAAGAGAAAGTCCACTTCTCAACCGAAGGCTCCTTGAGCTTGAAGAACTCGGCAATGCTCTTAGCACGCCGGCCGTCCTTGGCAATGGTTGCCGTGAAGGCTTCGTCCGGCACGCCATTGTTGAAAGCTTCAGAACCGTTCTTTGGAGCGTGGACCTCGAAGCGGATGTCGAATTCCTGGCCGGGGAGGAAGTCTTGCTGGTCGGGTGGGAGAACGCAGCCGAGAGTCGGGCAGGTACCGAGTCTGCGGAAGGTCTGAGCCGATGCGACTGACAGCGAAGCTGCCAGACACGCGGCGACGACGTCGAGTTTCGGGAGCATTGTCAGCTGCCTGGGGAAGCCTTGATGATGTCAATTGACTGACGAGCGAGTTGTCGAGCACAGCAGCTTCCTCACGCGACATCTGCTGAGCGCTGAAAGCAAGGGCAGCCGCAGGTTTAATATATCCTGCAGCGGCCCTCGCCCAGGGTGGTACTGATCGACTTGTCGGCCATATGAAACGCGGCCGTGGAAGCATACCGGATCCATCACCGACACTAGAATACGACGATGCGGGAATCACAGAGGTGTCTTCCCCCACGTGCGCCCGAGACATATGGGCGCATGCATAGAGGCTAACCAGGGCCCGGAGATGGCTTCAGTTGCATCATCCTCCGCGAAGGGTGTACTCCGCTGCAAGCTCTACATATGTCTCCCATGTGGTGCGTCATGCTGCTTTTCTCTGGCTCGAGGTAGGCATGGTTGCAGTGTCCCGGTCTCTGCTTGTCAATGAGGTTAGTGCCAAGTCTTGATTGATGCCAGGCTCCTCAACGTGCTTAGGATCTTGGCCCTGATTGGCTTTTGACCACTCAAATACACGGCTGGCCTGCCAAGAACCACAACAGACTGCAGGAACAACTTTTCGCGTGCACGCTGACCAGGAGTAACACCTTCTTGATATGGAACGAAAATGCCTAAGTGTTACATGCACGTGGTGCCAGGCTTTCTTTGTTCTTGATCTCCCGGGCACTTTGCTTCCTGTCCATCGGCCAGACAGCTATAAGAGGCGGATGGCGAGGCAGAAGCTTATCCAAAAGCTTATCGGCCATCATTTGATGCCAAGCATGAACTTTTTTTTTTTCCTCCCCGAAGACAAGAAATTGTCAAATTGGATTGATGAGGGTTTTACGGATGATTTATGAGAAATGTATACAAAAGAGATAGTCCTTGGGCCAATAAGCAAATTTTTAATTTTTTTTTTTTTTAGATTCAATATATGATCATGAGTTGGCTGCTTTGACTTCCTTAAACCTTCTCCACCCCCAACTCATCCAGGACTCTACAAATTCCCTTGGCCTCCTCCTCGTCAAACAATTCTCTCCCATCTTCCTCGATCCTTAGACAGGATGAGTGAACCATCGTCCCCGTCGAGTTCACCACGTCGGCTCCGCCAACTCGCTCCACAATTTCCCTCAGGTTCGCACACCTAACCCCTCCCCCAATGACAACCTGAGGTCGTTCTTTCGACACCAACAGCTTTTTCAAACTCTCCACGTTATCTATCGCGTTTCCCTTCCCCCCAGATGTCAAGATACCCGTAACGCCTATGGCGCTCAGACGCGCCAGGTCTAGTGGTTTGTTACTGCCAATACCAAGGCACTCATCGATCGCTCGATGAAAAACAACCTCCAGCCCCGAGCCATCCTTCACCAACTTCTCAGTTCGTTCCTCGTGAACCCAGAGTTCACGTGTGGCACTCTCTTGAGCCTCCTCCGAGCCGTACCGCAGCACGCCCAAAACAAACCCATCACCCCGGGACGCGCTCAGGAGTCCGCTGCCCACAAATTCGCTAATCGACTCAGACATTCGACGGTATTCTTCGTCAGAGTACGTAAATTCCGGCGCGCTGGGGCGGATCATAACCCTTATTGTCGTCTGGCGATCAGCGGGCAAGGAGGAGAGGAGGGCTCGCAGCTCGTCAAGAGTTGGAGTAAGTCCACCGACGCCTGAAAGCTTTTATTGAAAAAAGAATCATGATTATTAGACACACTATTTTCAAAACTGCCTAGGGTTGGGGGTAATTGAGCACCAAAAAGAAAAAGAAAAAAAGAAACCAGTAAGGAAGGAAAAACTGACCGTATGACCCTGCCCTGTTCAGTTCGATCTGGGCCGCACCCGCCGCCGCGGCCTTGGGGCCGGACTCGGGTCCAAAGATCGGTATCTCGAGCCTGTGTCGACTTTTTTCCATATTCAATATTCTCTTGACTCACTGTATAGGGGAAAGGATAACAAAATATCAACTTGAAGAACTAGGATAAAAAAAATCTCTTAGTTTAATTGAAATTTTATTCAAAGACCCCTATCAGTTAGATGGGTAGATGAAGGGAAAACTTTCAAAGCATAGATGTTTGAACTAGTACGGCATAGTGAGAGGAAAGATAGGTCGGTAGGTAACAGGCGGGGTAAAATAGTTTAAACATCCGAACGGCCGGAAGGTAAGTGGAAAGTGGGGCCGATTTCGGTCCGTTCACTCGTCCCGTCTTCCGTGTCCTGTCCGATCGCAGCGGATGCCAAAGTCACGCTCTGCAGGAGCATCGAAAATCAAAGACTTCAGCCCCCGGCACGAATATCTCAGGGGTATATAGAGTAACCGCCTCAGCTGCAGTCTGGAAAATATTCCCGAATTTAGCTTTCACAATCACAGGCAACAAACCACTATTCCGTCACATCATGCTGGGCAGAATGATCAGTTACGGTTTCCAAGGGCAGCACGAAAAAGCAAATCATATACTTTGCTCAAGAGTATGATCATAACCACAAGGCAAGGCACTTATGAGTAATTAAGCAAAGATCCTGGTCCAGTTTTTTTTTTTAGTTTTTTTTTATTTTTTTTTATTGAAAAATCATTTCGTTTTGCTATCAAAGTGAAGAAGATAAAAACAGAGATGAATCAAACAGAAATAAATCCTACATAACTGGGATTGCGAAAACTTCATGCCTCAAGGACATGGCAAAAAAAAAATCCCAGTGTGAAAGAGCGCTTATATAGATTACGACCGTCTAGCCAAGTAAATGTGTCTGGCGATTGCTGACATCCTATCGGTTTTTCCCCCCCTTCTTTTCCTCTTGTTTTTACGTCCCAAACTCTTGCCCTACAAAATTCGACATAATCAACCAGGCTCAGTTGTTGTTTGGCTCTCCACTCACACTATTGCTGCGGCTTTTTTTTTTTTTTTTTTTTTTTTTTTTGTTCTCCCGAAATAAATCGGAAGAAAACAAAAAAAGTCTTTTAGTAACAAACCGCTCCAACAAATGATGCTAATCTTTATTTTATTTTATTTTAAAAAAAGGAACGAATTTCTTTTTTTTGTGATTTGGTGTTTCCGAGAGAGCCGAGGTAATCAGTCTCGACTTTATTCGTGATAATGCCATCCTCCCGATTATGGCATTTGATTATTGAGAAGGAACCACGTCTCATCTGTACATTCAGACTCGTGCCTGACAGAAATAGTTCCTGGAGCAAATTACTGCTCAGCTGGGCTGGCGGTATTTCGCCGAGGCCGCTTGAGGATGTCCCACAGTGTGGCCGGTCTGCTCGGTGGCATGGGCATAATCATCGTTGTTTGCGTATCCGCTGCGGTTGTCCCAACTCTGCTGCCCCTGCCAGACGCTGGGAGCATGACGATCAGAGCTGTCGCGAGGTTCGGGATGGGCAGGCTCTGCTACAGCCGACTTGGAGTTGGTGTGACCCATGCCGTTCGCAACATTGACCGGGCTGGCATGGGTTGAATGGTACTCATCAGGCTGTTGCATCGACAGAAGGGTATTAGCAGTTTTGAACTCTTGCATGGGTGGGAGGGCATGGGCCTGAGCTGGTTGCGCTTGACTCGACGCCGAAGTGGTTTGCTGTGCGGCGTAGGTGCTGTGAAATTTGGCAAGCTGGCCAGACACGGTTGGGACCTGGGCCTGGGATTGCTGATTGATGCTGGTCTGATGATAGACCGAGGTCATGCTGGGAAGATACCAGGAATTGCCTGAGTGGCGTGGCATATGTGAGCCACTGCGCTGGCTGAGGTAGCCATCACTGGTTGCGCCCTGGTTTTGCCAGTTTTGCCCACCGTTGTGATAACTGTAGTCTTGCTCAAGTTTAAGAACTTGCTGTGGTCCATAACTATAACTGTTGCGCGGACCATAGGCGCGGCCGTTCATGTCGTAAACCACACCAATTTCGCTCCCATATTCCCGACTGAACAGCTCACTGCGATTGAGATGATGCGCAGACATGCGGCCATGTTGCGGCATCTCAGGGAATGATAGGAGAGAGAGCGGGGGCAAGGAGATCTTATCAGAACGGATGGCGGACTCTCGCTCGGGGGCAGCCGTGCTGGGCATGGAACCGTTGTCGGGCAGGTCATCGGCGTCACGGTCTTCTCTCCCAACTGTGGACACATGGTGATCAGAAGCCGGGGTCCGGCTTTCTTCCATCCCAATGATTAGAGAGTTCTCCCGATCACGGCGAGACTTCATTTTCTGCTGCCGCCGCTCTTTGTTGTCAGCCGCCCTGGCCGGCGTCACCATGTCACGGCCAGCCATCATCATCATCATCATGATCCGATTTGCTCTGTTGTCGACACCGCCCATGTCGTCTGCAGCAGCGTCCAACTGCTCCTTGATTCTCTGCGAACGAGAACGCGCAGGGTCCCCCGTGTTATCAACCAGGCCTCTCCTCTTCTTTTCCTGGTCTATATACAGTGTCAGTACCAAGACGCCTAGAAAAGTGATAGCTTCGACGAACAGTCAGAGATATATTGATTGGCCAAGGATCCAATATTCGGTGAACGGGCTGTAGATCTGATGCAAACGTCCCCGTAATAATGTTCAACTAGTAGAGTCTGTCAGTCTTTTTCTCAAATGAGTAGACACCAGAGCACCCATCCAACTGGTTAAGGTACTTACAGCAGCTTAGGTAGGTATAAACGCGACGCACCTCGCCATTCTCGTCGGCCCAGCGTTGCATCTCATTCGCAATCTCAGTCCAATCCATGATCTCAAGCTTCTCGGCAATGATTTCCTGCATGGTCTTGTCGCGAATAGCTTCCCACTGACGTTCCGTCCGCTTGTGGGACCTGACCATACAGTACCGCCAGAAGGGTCTCTCTTCCGCGGCTGACCAAGTCTTTCCACCCATGGTCACTGCTGATGGAATGGGAGCGCGTGTGGTACAGTGGTGATATGGAGAGCGCAAGAAGAGAAAGGAGAGTTGGCGTCGATATACGATGAGCCTGAGCGCTTTCTGCTGGAATTCTGCTGGAGAACACAAAGGTTTGTTGCGAGGCTGGATTGCAATCCACTCTCGATGATATGACTGTAGGAGAGTTAGCAATGAGGCCGTAGCGCAAATTTCCGCTCAGTCGCGACTGAAGGCATCAATGGCGGTCCCAATATTATGGCGGAAGACGTGCGCAGGTGCCTCTGCTGCCAGAGAAGGGATGCCCACCTACCTATTGTCTAGATGCCGGCTAGACGGCAAGTACCTTGGTTGGCGTTGATTACTTGAAAATAGGATTTCAATATCACCTTGAAGGTCAAAGTCGCTCTGTAGTATCAACCAGCCTGGCGCGGAGAGAAAGAGAAATGAAGAGAGGGGAGAGCGTCGGGTGTTTGAGAAGTTTATAGGCCAACTCTGGACTCGCATTTGCGGCAAAAATTTGACAGAGGACTGCGAAAAATGGATGGATTCTGCGACATGTATCGCAGCCCATCCGATCTAGACAATTCTCGCGTCAAGTCGTCAAGATCACAAGATATGACCGGTTGCCACCTGTGAATGAAACCTACAGCGAATTGGATTTTCATCTGGACTGGAGGTCTGTTGGGAGACAGCTACGGGACCTTTGGCAAAGCTGCTGTGGACGCTTTCTTTAATCTTGATATCACGACAAATAAACCTTTCTACCCGAGGTACTCCATGATAAGCAGTTTGCCCAAAGCCATTTTGGGCCAGAATCTCCAAGGAATATCTCGAATACTGGCCTCACAGGAGGCGCTTCGTGTACCTTGACCTTGGTACGTGAAACAGAATGCATTTGAATCATGATGTGCAATGACAACAATACCACCTTACGATATTCAACCACCCCTTGGTTTCTCCTGCCTACCAACATGTCCCGCAAAAGGCCAGCCCAAAGTTCAGATGAGGGACATTTCCTTTCATGTGATCAGTGTCTCGAAAACGAGAGGCAGTGAATGTGGCGGGAGCAATCAAGAGACTGCAACAATCAGCAAAGGCTCCTGCTTTCAGCAAATCGCGAGGTAGGCGTGACATCCCAATCCAAGCTCAAAGGCGCTCGCACTGCTTTCAAGTCTGTTTGTGCTCGTCATCGAATTAGGAGGCACACAAAGGTGAGTGAAAGAAAATTTGTTGAGAAATCATCTGAAGATTTTGGTTTACCTCGACCTGCAAAGGGACCTCTCCACCCACCTTGCCGGCTTGTGCTACTCTCGAAGCAACAGAAGAACTCGGCAGCGGGGGGAGTGAGGTGTGCTCAACAGGAGAGCCCAACCCATCCGAAGAAAAATAAAACGGAAAGCTCTGAATCTCGGATTGCTGTAAAGGTACATCGTTGTTCAAGTCTCTATTCAGTACGCTTTGGAATCCAAAAAAAACCTGTCTTGAGTCTTACCATGTTTCGAGTCACGGCTGACCCACAAAAGTAAACAATGCCCCTTTTCTAATGTATCCACGCAGTGAATGAGTCACTTCCCACCACCAATTCATTTCAAGACACAGAATCACTAGTTAAATGATTACATGCATTAAAGGTCAATCTCATGTGCAGCTTATATTTCCTTCAAAAATCTGCTGGGTTGTCTGCGCACGATAACAACCATATCGCGCTCTGTGGCCGTGTGCAATGCCGTTTAAAAGCTGTTGGGTACCGCAGAGGGTAGTATGCTACACAAAGTGTCACCGGCTCCTCATGTGATTAACTGTCTGTTCGAGCTGGAAAGATAAACAGAGCATGGGCTGCACATGATTGAGCCATTTCCCAAACCCGCAGACAGAGGATTAGGGTGTTAATTATCCAGCAAAAGTTTAATTGTTCTTCATTCAAAAGGATTTGAAGGCTCAGGTGCAGCACACCCACGAGATACAAGATAAGGTGCTACGCTCCTCTCTACACGGGAAAACTGAGGGGAACCAAAGTTAGTAACCAGCAGCAGCAACATGATAACAGGCAGGGTATACACCCAGAAAAGCTTACAATACTCTTCTTCTCATGCGGCACGACGCCGTCCTTGACCCAAACACCCCAACTGCCCATCATGTTGGCAAGCATCATGTCAGTTGCCAGCCGGTCTCCCACAATGGCGATGTGACTTGGACTTGTCACGCCGGTCTCTGGGTGGTTACGGAAATACGCCATGATCTCATCGCCGCAGCCAGGCTTCTTGACTCGATGCGAGAGAACAGTGACACCAGTCGCTTTTTCTACTGCAGTTGCCATGCTTCCGTCCCTGTCATAGCTAGCGGCACCAGCTGTGTTGGATACGATAAGCAGGCGACGCCCAGGATAAGCTGCTCTGAGGGCTTCAAAGTGTTCCTAGGGGAAGAGTCAGTTGATCGTCTCCTTTTCGCCTCATGATTGAGAAATGGGAAATAACAAGTACCTGGTATTGACCATAGACTTGGTTGTCCTCGGGATATGCAAAGCAGTCATCCTTGTCCAGAACCACAGCCTTGATGTCAACTTGGCCGCCCTGGTTGTGTGGCCTGGCGGGGAAGGCCTTGCTGAGCGGAATGGGCAAGTCGGCAAAAGTCGATACTGTCGCGTGAGGGAGGCATAATGATGGTTTGGCCAGCAGCTTGAAAATATTCAACGAAGCTGATAAATTAAGATTCATTTTTGTGGTTGTAAAACGTGTAAACCCATATGTGCTTGAGGTTGGCAAAATGAGTAAGTACAGACATGTATCTACCTCAGTTTCTCTACCATATTACAGGGGTTAACCTAGGTGGGTAGGTAGCCTAGAACTTGTGCACAGTGCACCCCCCCCCCCCCCACACTCTTGGAAGGACATGCTGTGACTGGATCTCTTCTACCAGAAGAGCGCTCGGACCACAGCACATCCACTGTCCACCAAAATCTGGGGGAATCACTCAAGTCGCGTCTCCCCATTTCTTTAAGCGCGTCTCAATTAAAGCAAGCTAGGAAAAAAAAAAAAAAAAACTAAAAAAAAAAACTTTGGTAGGCCAACTAAACACAACACCATGCCCCGCAGAAAAGGGCAAAAAGAAGAACCAGAGCTTCAAGAAGCGCGCCCCTCCCGCAAGCGCCAGCTGCCAGTCGACGACCCCTACGAAGTCCCCGATGAAGGTGAGGCACCAAAGCGAAGACGTCGATTGGATCCCACCGAGCCGCAGGATGAGAATGGACAGGATGCCGTCCCTGTCGCAACTCCAAAGAAACGGAGAGGCCGGCCACCAAAAAATGCAGCCTCGGAGCCAGTGACTGTTTCCGTCGTGACCACGCCCTCAGCACTGCGGCAGAAGAACGCCGTCGAGACGCCCGTCAAGGCCAATGGCATCAGTGGCGCAAGCACTCCCGGGAGAAGAACCATTGCGGACAGGTCAGCAAGGAAGAAGAGCGCCAGGGCGCTAGTGGACCGCCTGATAAACGGCGACATCAGTGACGACGAAGCCGAAGACGGAGGCATCGCGCGCGAGATCTACGAATCCAGCGAAGGGGAGGAGGACGACGACGACGAAGACGACCAGGAAGCTCAGGAAGATGGACAAGAACCCACAACTCCCTCAAAAGCGCCGGGGAGGAGGAAACGCAAAACAGCAACCAGGAAACGATCGCCAACCCCTCCTCGGGACCTCCCGGCCCACGAGCAATACTTTTACCAAAACAAGCCCGGCCTGGCCAAGACGTCAAACAACACCCTCTCCTCCCTCGACCTCCTCACACACGATGAATACTTCTCCCTCCTCCCCAAGCTCAAGGCCCCGCACGAAGCAGACGTCCAGTTCCTCCAATCCCTACACGCCGAATCCTTCCCTCAGTGGGCGTTCGAGCTCTCCCAGGGCTTCAGCACCTGCCTGTACGGGTACGGCTCCAAACGCCGGCTCATGCACGACTTTGGCACCTACCTTTCCTCGTCTTCCGTGCCACAACCGTCAAGCCATAGAATCGTCATGATAAACGGCTACGTCCGCACCATCACGGCGCGGGAAATCCTCTCCATCCTCTCCAGCGCCATCCTCCCTCCCTCAAAGGGTGGCCCGACAACGGCTCCAACCCTCCCGGCGCTGTTATCCCTCCTCTCTTCCTCGGCATCTTCGGTGACCATGACGGTCCTGATAAACTCGATCGACTCCCCACCCCTTCGGAAACCCGGGTTCCAGTCGCTCCTGGCTTCCTTGGCCTCCCACCCACAGGTCCGCCTCTGCTGTTCGGCCGACTCGCCAGATTTCCCTCTGCTCTGGGACTCCGCCCTGCGGTCCTCGTTCGACTTTGTCTTTCACGACTGCACCACCTTCGCCCGGTTCGGTCCGGAACTGGACGTGGTGGACGAGGTTCACGAGCTCCTCGGGAGGAAAGCGAGAAGGGTAGGCGGCAAGGAAGGCGTAGCTTTCGTGCTCAAGAGCTTGCCCGAGAACGCCAAGAGCCTGTTCAGGTTGTTGGTGGGTGAGGTTCTGGTAGCGATGGAGGAGCAAGGAGGAGGCTCGGGAGGAGGCGAAGAGGTGGCCGTCGAGTACAGGATGGTGTACAACAAGGCCGTGGAGGAGTTTATTTGCAGTAGCGAGATGGCGTTCAGGACGCTGTTGAAGGAGTAAGTTGACCAGTTTTGTCGGTTCGAAGATGGTATTTGTGGATGGGCGAAGAAGAATGCTGACGAAGACGATGAAAATAGATTTCATGATCATCAGATCATCACGAACCATAAGGATTCCATCGGAACTGAGCTGCTCAGCTTGCCGTTTAGGAAGGACGAGCTCGAGTCGATTTTGGAGGAGTTGATGTCTTGATCCGATTGGTGACTTGAGAGAATGGAGGGGATGAATGGTGGATAAGTGAAGGGAAAAACGATATCTGATCAGGCATTTGGATAGAAGAGAAGAGGTTTTAATTGTATCATGATATTAACTGAGAAAAAGAGACAGATAGGTTTTGGTTTTTGGGGTTTTATTTTTACAGAAAGCATAGCATAGCATAGCATAGCATAGCATAGCATAGCATAACCCTCACGTTGCAAACATATATAAACATCATTTATCTAGGAGTGGAGGAAGATAAAAAATAAAAGTTGCTGGCAATCAACCCCATTATTTCTATTAATGATAATATAATCAAGCTTACTCGGTTCCCTAGAAAGATAAGCAGGTTTTCGCATTCCCAATAGTCATCAAACACAAACATGTCATGATAATTATTTATGCCACGATCTAAAAGGTCTCATTGGGTTGTTTTGTTGTTTTGTTGTGTGTCATTCTCTTATTTTATTTTTTATTTTTTTATTCTTTTTGCTTCTTGTTCTTGTATGCCTAGACAGTGGACATGGTCCATTTAGTTCACTTTTAAAAAGTATGATGAAGGAAAAAAGATATGAAGAAAGTAAACTTGATTAATATTCTCATTATGATTCTTATTATAGCTTCACGGCTCCAATCTATATATAATCAAAACCCAGCTGATACACTCTCATCATGTTCGTCAGGAGGCGGTAATGAACCACAACCAAGTGATTTAATAGAACTTTCTATCTAGAGATGGTTTTTCTCCTTTTGGAACCGCCTAGGATTTTGAAATTCTGGCGACCTTGGATCGAAAGTGTACTCGTAACCTTTCATATCATCACAGATCACAGTCAATACCTAGTTATACATATCAGTACCATTCGGATTTTCAACCATCTGGACGTCCGCGAGGGTAGCTAAGGGCAGATTGTGCTTGATCCTTGTCCAACAACAGGAGACTACAAGTCAGAATCAGGATGATGACCATCAAATTGTGAAAAACTTCTCACACGTATAAAATATTAGTCGGATACGGGGAAACTAGTCACCATATAAGTATATATCACAAATTATCACTTCACTTCACTTCGGAGTAAAGGGGCCAAAGTAATTAAAAACAATAGTTTTTTTGTTTATTCGGACTCCCAGAACAGACAGACAAATGTGTCTTGAGCCATCGAGAGTATTATCAGTAGCGCGGCAGCGCACGTGAAATATCAGGGTCGCCTGAAATGGTTCGACCATCATTTGGTCCATAGCGCCATCGCCCAAGAGATAACCCTCGAAGTCTCACCCGGCAAAGCATTGCCGGAAAGCAGCTGGCAGCTGCAGACGCTCCAAGATGCGCACTAAAGCTCCACATGGAAGCGAACCAAGACCCAAAATCAGAACCTGACGCGCCCATTTTCGACTCTTTTCTTGCCGCACGCAAATGACCGTTCGATATCTTCCACCATCCCATTTGCCAATGAAGAAGACAGCCAGAAACACTAAAAATCCCCCTCTGCACACCACCAGAACCATCTTCAAAGGGGTATCGCTATGCTTCGTTGTTGATTTTCCACCCAGCCCTCGACGAGCTGCCGAAAAAGAATTACCCATCTAAATTGTATTTGGCCACGTCTTTGGCCTTCCGAGTCTCAAGAAACCACCGAGACCTCCGCAGGTCCCATGATAGAACCGACCGATGAATAACTGAGAAAGCCACTTTTGTCTATGGTTGTTGGGTGTCCGTCCAAATCATAAAATGAAAAATGAAAAAGTAAAAAAAAAAAAAAAAAAAAAGAGCACGCGGCGCATCATGACCCCCATTTCTATTGGAAAGCAGTGAGCCCTCGCAAAAATGCAGGATAACAGCAAAAACATGACGATCGTAAGGGTTGATCGAGATCCAGTCTTTCTAGATCATATCAGCCTTGTCCGCGAAATTGCCTGCCTCAGCAGACGCTCGCAGCGCTTTGTCGTCGACGTGTGATGTAATCTAATGGGTATCATGTCGTCGAATCCTTCCCGTTTGTCTCGTTGAACAGGGAACCCGATCTATCGTCAAAGCCGAATGAGGAAATCTTGAACCTGAATCCTGTGGGCTCCGTGAAATGATTAAGTCATGCCCGCCGCCGTAAAAAAACATGAAATCCGATGCCGTTAAAACAAAGGAAAAAAAAAAAAAAAAAAAAAAGAGAACAGAGAAGAAAAAAAAATTCTCCTAGTTAAGCCGTTGTTGATGCCGGAAAATGTCGGAGATCTCCAGAAACCGTGGAGATGGTAAGCCTGATGCAAACATTATGTTTACCACCAAGACTGACCGCCAGCGCCACCGGGGTTGCCGTAACCCCCACCGCCGTAACCACCGCCAGAACCGCCGCCGTAGCCACCACCACCGCCGCCGTAACCGCCGGAGGGAGCACCGCCACCGTAGCCACCACCGCCGAAGCCACCGCCACCGGAGCTGTGACCACCAAAGCCGCCGCCGCTGCCGCCGCCAAAACCACCACCACCGCCGCTGAAGCCACCACCCTTGCGGAAATCGGTGTTACCACCGCGGCCACGGCCACGGCCACCGCCGCCACCACCGCGACCACGACCGCCGCCGAATGAAGACTCACGAGCAATGGTCTCCAAGAAGGACGGAACCTCCTGGTTAGCCTCCTTGAGAAGCTCAAGAAGTTCCCGAACAACACCACGGTTGCCACGGTTGAAGAAAGCAGTCGCAATACCAGTGTTTCCGGCGCGACCGGTACGACCAATACGGTGAACGTAGTCGTCGATATCGGTGGGCAGATCATAGTTGATAACATGGGTGACGTTGGGGATATCGAGACCACGAGCTGCAACAGCAGTCGCCACGAGGATGGGGCACTTGCCGTTACGGAAAAGTTCAAGAGCCCGCTCGCGCTCGCGCTGGGTGCGATCGCCGTGGATCGAAGTGGCAGGGAAGTTTTGGTTTATGAGGAAATCGGAAAGGGAGTCAGCCATGCGCTTCGTCTCAACAAAGATGAGAGTGAGGCCTGCGCCGTGAGTGTGCAGAATATCCAGAAGAACTGAACGCTTGTCGACATCCTCAACGTACTCAACCTTCTGGGTGATGTTCTCAGAGGTTGAGCCAACACGACCGACGGACAAGAAGACGTAATCGTTCAGGAAGTCCTGCGCAAGCATCTGGATGTCGCGGGGGAAGGTAGCGGAGAACATGAGGGTCTGGCGGGAGCCAGTAGGAGGCATGTCCTCGCCCTGAACGATACGGCGAATCTGGGGCTCGAAACCCATGTCAAGCATACGATCGGCCTCATCGAGGACGAGATACTTGATATTGCAGAGCGAGATGCGACCACGCTCTATGAGATCGACCAATCTGCCGGGAGTTGCCACAAGGAGATCACAGCCGCGCTCGATCTGACGGAGCTGGGAACCGATATCGGCGCCGCCGTAGACAACGCAAGGGCGAACCCAAGAGCGATAGGCGAACTTGCGGGACTCGTCGTAAATTTGGGACACCAGCTCGCGAGTAGGTGCGAGGATAAGGGCGGTGGGGTAAGCCTTGCGCTGGCGATAACCAGCACCGCTAGCCTGAGGAGGGATGGGAGAGGGGCCCTGAACGAACGACTGGTGAAGAATGGGGAACAAGAAGCCACCAGTCTTGCCAGAACCCGTCTGGGCGCAAGCCATGAGATCGCGGCCACCAATGACGATGGGGATGGAGTACTTCTGGACCGGCGTAGGGATCTTGTACCGAGCAAGCTCGATGTTGGACAAGAGGTGGGGATCCAAAGGAGGGTTAGAGAATGTCAAGACAGGCTCGGGGATATCGTGACCAGAAGGAGTAACTGGAATATCGTCGTATTTCTCGAAGTTGATACCCGTGTGCTGCTTGCTGGGGTCGTCAGGAGTGCCGAAGAGCTCACGCTCAAGACGGGGATCGCCCGAGCCGAAGACGTGCTTCCCGTCGACCCAGCGACCCTCGCCGCGAGCAGCAGGACCGCCGCCGCGATCACCGCGGTCGCCGCCCATGTTGCCGCCAGCGTTAGGACGACCATAGGCATTGCGGTTGAAGCCGCCGCCACCGCCGCCACCGCCTTGGCGACCCCAACCACCGCCGCCTTGCTGCTGCTGAGGGCCATCATACCCAGTAGCACCCACAGGCGGAAAGTTGGAAGAGCGCGCGTCGTAGTTGTTGTTTCTGTCACTGACGGTGGTTAGTCGTGGTCTTTTTGCACAGCTGTTTCATTATGGAAATTGACATCAAGACTTACCCTGCCCAAGCGCTGTTGTTCAAGCCGTTCATATTACCACCGGGGTGACCGCCCATGGGACCGCCCATGGAGGGAGCCGGGCCATTAGCACCGATCTTGCCGCGAAGGTGAGGCGGAATGTATGAGCGACCTCCACCCTGATGCTGGCTCGCGAGTTGAGCAGCAGCGGGTGCCGAATCGAGGGCGAGATTACCCATGCCGCTGGCAAGTTGATCAGCCATGATTTTTTTTCTTATTCTTTCGTCAAAACCGAAATCGAATATCGATCGAGTCGTCGGTACTCTCTGGGAGAACGCGGTAGTTCAAATGAGAGTAGAAAACGAGAGAATGAAGAAGATCGCTCTGAGGTTGCGACGTTTGGTAGAATGAGCGCACAAAAGTCGAAGAGTGGAAGAAAAAAAAAAAGAAAGGCAGATGAAAAAGAAGCCTGAAATTAGTGGCTTCGTTTTCCTCGCGATTTTGAATGTTTTGGTATTGAACCCCTAGGGCTTTGCGCCACTGCCTCGTAAAGAATAATTAAGAGGGAGCGTGTCTCCTGCGATCCTGTCGAAGAACCTGAAATGCAGATTCTCAAGAGGAAAAAAAGGAAAGACGACAATTCCAAGGGAAAGGCAGACTCAAGTTGTGGGATGGATTATTAAAATCCGTTGTTCGTGGGGGGAGAGGAGAAAGATTTTTTTTGAGAGAGGATATGGGAGGACCCGAAGTTTTGGACTCTGGCACTGGCCCCACTTGCCTTCCAGTTAGGCAAGGCCGGCTTTCAAGTGCTGCGCTCTGTTTGGAGGAGCAGCCAGCCCTGGAAGGCGCGGCGTGCTGCGTGGTGCTCGGTGCTCAACGCTCGGTGTGCCACACTTTCCTGCAGTGCCGGTCTCAAGCGGAACCCCTGCACAATTTTTTCAAATTTTCGGTTTTTTTCTTTGGTTTTGTTGGACTAAAGTAGGTGGGCTGTGGCCACCCGGGCACTTCTTCTTGGTTAGCGAATTGTTAAGCAGTTGTTTTGGCGGGGAAAGACAATCTGTGGTAGGTAGTCCACTGCGCCCTGCACTGGGTGGCAATTTACGTCAATGGGTGAAACAGAGCACTTCTGTTTGCCAACGATCAGGTTTTTATGGAGGAGATTTCAAATCATGAATTCATTCAGCACCCATAGTCACTAGGAAATAAGAATAAGTTCCGAGGTGTTCTTCATTCGGAGGCAAACAATGACTTTAGCTCCTTACCTAGGGAACTTTGGTCAGCGTGGGGCTATTCGTCGTCACTTCCAACATGGTTCACTTGCCCGTGCCACTCAGTCTTCATCCTATTCTTGCTGGAGGCGCAGAGCGCCTGAACCAAACGGACGACTCACAGACTCACGAATTGCCCTACTTCTTCTCCTTTTCTTTCGGGAACTACCTATGCAAATCTGGATTCTTCCACGACGCATCAGATTAGCTATGAACCACCGGTGCCGCTTTTCCTGACTCAGAGTCTGTTTGAATATTCACACGCAGGCACACAACCAAAACAGTCGTAACATGACGAACATGATGAACCGGGTAACACCAGGAGCTCCCGATCCCACTTTAACAAAAGAAAAAAAAATACAACGAGAGGCAACTCGGGGTCTTCTTGCAACTCTCGCCTTCTTCTATTCATGCATACAAACATTTTGCCTTTGGCCAGTATCTTCGCACTAACAGCAACACGGGGAACTGCAAGTCTGGACAGTCGCCTGCACCCATCCATCCAGCGGCCTCACCGCTTCAAGTTTCATCCTGCAAAAAGCTGATGCCACTTTTGCCTATCTGCGCTGAAGGTGAATCATTTCCATTGGCGCTTGACTGTTGGGGGTTTCTCTCACCGCCCTCAGTCTGTGGGCGAATGATGTTCTCTCCTTGGGCTGCTGATCTGGATCGTGCACCCACCTGGATGCATCTATATAAGCCCATAAACACCTTGGGTGCATGTGGTATCCGAGCTAATTGAGCTACTCCAAAGCATCATGCATCAAATGTACGCTGAGCTCAAAAAAAAAAAAAATTATTGTGTGGTTGCTGGAGCGCAAACAATGGGTGTGAGCCTCACTAGAAATCAACCCCAAAATTTTAGCTAGGAGAGGTATCAATTGCCCAAACCCGGTTATCAACCTGGAGACAAGTTTGGCAAGGTAACAAGTGCCAGTGTTTCTCACTGTTGCGGAACAGACGTATGATCGACCCCAAGTGCTGCGGGTGTAACCATTCAGGAGCTCAACCTGAGGCGTAAGGGGATCCTCAAGACCTTGAATAATTTTGAGAATCCCAAAACCCAAATGAATTCATTGTCCTTTCCAGGTATTATACACCAGTTACCCCATGTAACTCCCGTCCTCTTCCGTTTAAATAAATAAATCAAGCGCTCTTCACTACCTTATCGTCGTCAAACTCGATATCAATGATCCCGTCCTTGGTCACTGCCTTGACCACCATGCCCTTGAAGTCTATGGGTAATCTTCTCTTTAACTCGTCTGTGCAGAGGTTGAGGAGCTTAATGCCCTGTTCGAGGGAAATGTCGGGGTGGTGATGCTTATCGAGGATGGAAAGGCAGTAGTACCTATAGAAGACGAGTCGGTTAGCACCGTGGACATGAGCAGCCGTCTCTCCTAGCGATAAAATCGTCCGACTTACTGAGCATAGCCGTGAGCAGCATACGGCACGGGGGCGAGCGACGCAAGGTAGTCCAGCCAGTACAAGCTGGACTTGTGTGTAATGGGGTCAACACCACCCAGGAGGAGGTTGACATTGTATGGCTTCCGTGACCGCAAGCTCGATGCCAGCTCACCGCGGACAAAGTGTGCCAATGCTGATGGAGACAGGTCGGCCTCGTTGCGCATCGAATAGAGCTGGGCGTTGGCTTGAATATACTCGGCAAACTGGACTGCGGGGGACCGTTAGCCCAGACCGGGGTTGCTGAATCACCACCATATTAATCAAGTACCTGTGTCGCCCGCCTCGCCAGAAAAGGCCATCAATGTGTGTTTGTTGAGGGATCTTGTTTTGTCGTCGGCCGCCTTCAGGACGGTGGCCCCACGCATCGCAGCCTTGGATGCCGCGATCAAGGTGAAGTCCTGGCCGGTGATACCAAGTAGAACCTCCCTAAAGGAATTGCATGGTTAGGTTCAGAGCTAGACAGAAACACCCGAGTCTGCGACCTACATATTGTCCTGTTCTTTTGGCCGAGAATTGCTATGGAAGGGGTTCGTAAGTTGTCTGGGTTTAGGAAAACTCCAAAGTATAATAAAATGCAGCACCTGTCGTCTGCTTGCTTGCTCCCTCTATGATGGAGCTAGGCAGGCGGGACACGCACCTTTGGAGCTTCAAAGTGATGATGCACGGACCACTGCCCGCCAACAGACAAGGCTTGCTGGGCTTCAGCGTGCCCCACACGGCCCTCCAGCCCAAACTCAGCCCCACATTGACTTCAATCGGTCGACGCCACGGGTGTGAAGCGACGAATCGGGGTGTTTCTCCACCGATGCAGGCTAACTTTTTTTTTTTTCCAACCAGGTCCGCTCAGAAATTTTGAAGCTGTAGCGTGCAACAGCGATCGAAAGGCAGCCAAAAAAAAAAAACAGCCGACGACGACAGCGCCGACCAGGCAGCACCACACGGCCTCAATCGCCGCAATGTCGTCCTTTTTCACAGCCCCGGGTGGACAGAAGAAGAGAAAACGCCCATCAGCGACCGAAGCGCCAAAAAAACGACTGGCAACCACCAAATCCGCATCCAAACCCTTGAGCAAGCGCCCCACCAAGTCCGCGGCTGCCACCCCGAGGAAGAAAGCCATTGAGCGCGATGAGTCGATATCAGGGAGCGATCTCGACAGCGACGACGATGCCGGCCATGTAAACGGTGCATCAGGCTCCGATTCCGCGTCGGACGACGACTCAGACCGCGAAGGCGAGACGGCTGCCGAGAGGCGGTTGAGGCTGGCGGAGCGGTACCTTGAGAGGACAAGGAAGGAGGTGGAATTACAAGACGAATACGCGTTCGATGCCGAGGAGATTGACAGGGACTACCTCGCCGAGAGGCTTCAGGAGGACGCAGCCGAGTCCAAAGGAAAAGTCTACCGACGTTTGGCCACGGAGCTGGATTTTGCAAAGGCCGAGCCCATCCAGTTCCGCTGGAACTCTGGCACCGTGACTTCAGTCTCGGTGTGCGCACCATATGCCTACACAACTACAAAAGACGGCTATTTGACCAAGTGGAAGCTTCAGGACCTTCCAAAAGACCAATGGCCACAAACAACTCGCAAGAAGCCCAAGAAGGCCCCCGCGCCCCCCAAGCGCCGTCCTGAAAGGATATGTTTCGCCAAATCCCAACCGGGAAAAGCTAAGGATAGGACGTTCCAAGGTCACACCGCCGCTCCTATCACGGTCAGGGCTTCCCAGGACGGCAAGTATGTCGTTACCGGAGGTCTCGACAGAAAGATGGTTGTGCACAACGCATCGGACCTCAAACCCATCCGCGCTTTCACTCAGCACCGAGACGCCGTGACGGGACTTGCGTTCCGCCGCGGCACCAACCAAATCTTCTCCTGTTCCAAGGATCGAACAGTCAAAGTCTTCTCCCTCGACGAGCTTGCCTACGTCGAAACACTTTTCGGTCACCAAGACGAGATCATGGACGTCGATGCTCTAGGCCAGGAGCGCTGCGTCTCTGTCGGTGCGAGAGATCGCACAGCCCGTTATTGGAAGGTGCCCGAGGAAAGTCAACTCGTCTTCCGAGGCGGCGGTGAGGGTGGTAAAAAACAAAAACTCCCTGCCGGTATGGACCCAGCCTCGGCCGCTCATGAAGGCAGCATGGACCGCGTTGCAATGATTGATGACGAGACGTTCGTGACGGGAAGTGATAATGGCGATATTGCTTTGTGGAGCATCCAGCGCAAGAAGCCTTTGCATGTTATCCCTCGTGCTCACGGCCTCGAGCCTCAACTCAAGCCGACCGAGGCGTCAGCGGATGAGACTCCTGACCCGAGCATCATCCCTGCGCCACAGCCGAGGGGCATTACCGCGCTGAGGACTATGGCTTACTCGGACATTATCCTCAGCGGCAGCTGGGATGGATATGTCAGGGTGTGGAGGTTAAGTGAGGACAAAAAGAAGATTGAGTCCCTGGGAGTGTTGGGTCAGTCAGAAGAGAAATCATCAGAGGAGTCATTACCCGCAGCAACGATCAGAAGTGGCGACAAGGCGACCAAGGAGGAAGACAACAACAACCCCTTGGTTCGGGGCTTCATCAACGAAATTGCCATGTTTGAGCGGGGGGAGCGCGGCAAGGACGGGCTGTGCGTCGTGGCGGTTACCGGAAAAGAAATGCGCCTCGGCAGGTGGAAGTACATGAAGGAAGGGAGATGTGGCTTGGTTATTTTTGAGGTATCGAAACTGCAAAAGAAGAAGAAGGACAACGAGGAGGGCGTGAATGGGGTGAATGGGCATAGGCATTCCCCAGGCGATGAAGACGAGGAGGAATAATTGGGAGGAGTCGGAAGGATACGCATAAAGAGAGCATAGATTTTGTCCAATCACGATGAGATCGCCCTGTGTTTTGTGATCAAATAACCCCCCCCCCCCTATATTCTTTAAAAACCTCCTGTTTACTTTTACTTTCTCTGTATGTACGAGTAAAAACATGGCATATTCATGAGGAGTTCCATGATTCCACAAGCCCCTGTTACAGTAGACTAGAGTATAAGAAATCTGGTTCACTTTATTCTATTTCCGTCCCATTCCCCTCCTTCCCCCTCCCGGCTCCAGAAATGGAAGAAATAAAGAAAATTGAAAAATTTCAAGCAAGTCTCTTTCTTCCTTGCGTTATTCGAAAGAGATTATCACAGCCGTCTTTTTTCCTTCTGACGGATACTCGCAAAACAAATGTCTTCTTATAAACAACAACAACCACAACAGCATCTAATTGTAGGGCATCATTCAAATATTAAAGGTAAAATTATTTGTTGTTCTTAATCATGATTATTATAAAAGAATAAAGCCCGTCATCTCGGCTAGAACATGACTTTTGATTAGATTTAGAGGGGGAAGAAGAACGGGAGACCCCGAAAGAATAGAGAAAGGGGGAAGAAGGGAGGGCCGGGGGGGGGGGTTGTCTACTCAGAATCGCAACGAAGTTCGAGAAGTTTATTTTGGTGATATTTATTCTTATATTTATTGTACTTACAGTACAATGGCATAATAAGAGACGAGTCTCTCTCTATATCTCTTTACCCTTTCTTGTCACCACATCCATAAGTGATTTGAGTTCCTGCTGTATGCTGACCGCCTTGTCACATATTAAGCAAGATAGTCTCTACTCGTGGAAATATCACAATCTTTTGAGCCTTCAACCATGTTTGAAGATATGTTCGTTTCATATTTGATTTTGGTTCTCGCTCTAATGCTAGTCGACAATAGTCAATAAAAACATAGTTGCCACATAAATTCCTTTCTTTCCCGTTCTATGTTCCTACTACAGCTTCCGCTTCCCCAAAACCTTTGATGTTCTTGTCTATGCTGCGTAGCAGGCAAAGAAAAGAGGAGCAGAGACGCTCGGAGATACAACCCATCATGAGCATATACACATCAAACCTGGCACTGTCTTGGGGTCAAAATCAGGCCCATTGATGAAGGACATATGCACCAATAGCCCAAAACTGGCTGCAGAAAAACAGAAATTAAAAAAACACCAACACACTGCAAAACTGACGCTCCAGGCCTGACATGCACAAGCTTATTCCTTAGTCAGAGATTTCGATCAGTTCTTTACCGTCGTCGTCCCGAATGAATTCAACGCCGTTCACAGCCGGAACGTCTGAAACAACAAAACGGCTCTGTGTATGGTAGGTCTTCGGTGCGGCCGTTGCGACTCGGCGGACGTTGGGCGACGACGAGGCAGCAACCGATGACTTCGACTTAGACCTATTCTTCTTCTTGTTGTGCGATGAAGACTCCTCCTTGCTATAAAAGAACCTCGACGTGACTTCTGGGAGCTTCGGTGGCGAGTTAGAGAGTCTGGACAAAAACTGAGGTTCTTCACTAAGCAACCTTGGTTGGTCAGCTAAATCCGGCATCTCTATCGTCTGCCGGACAGCCTCTGCTTCAAGATCCGTTGTTCTCAGAAGAACAAGCTCGTCATTGTCGTTGTTGTTGACCGAATCAGGACAAGAGAGTGCTCCCTTTGGTTTCAATCGGACGGATGGTGCTGGCTGCTTTCGAGGATTTCCTGGATGTTGTGGGGATGTGTGATGCTCGGGGTCCAGCACCTCATAGACATCGGAAGCTGGGCGGCCTACAGTCTCAACTCGGGTCGGGAAATTGTCTGTTCCAGCTCCTTTAGCCTTCGGGTCATCCACAATCTCACTCTGCGCTCTGGATTGATGGCCGACGGGCCCCGAACTCTTGGAAGGTGACCCCGCCGAGGTCGAAGGTTCGAAGCTCCCCCTGCCATTCAAGTTCTGCCTTTTGAGCACTATATTTTGTTTGGCTAATATTGTATCACGCCAGTTGCTGCGTAACCGAGGAGCATCAAAACTCCAGTCCATCGGCTTCTTACTAAGGATTTCCTCAATGAACTTGTCTGGTGATTGTACGAATTGCTGGACGTAAGCAAGGAGATAGATTCCACAATCGCAGAAATTATCCTGATTCGGGATATTGACTGCCCTCAACCCGAAATGGTGGGGAACGTCTTTGATGATCTTGTTGCGCTTGTGCTCAAACTCGGCGATTAAATATTTTTTCAGCACTGTGACGGCTTGGGAATGGCCTTGGCCAAGTGAGTCTAGAGTGATGATTCTAGGATCTCCAATCTTGGCCTTCTTTGGAGACTGAGCCGAGGACTTTCTGCGTTGCTTTGTCTTGACGCTCGATGATGAACCCGCGCCGGCGTCCTTATCATCTGTGACAAGATCCACAACATCAGATCTAACAAGGGGTTGATCAATGCCACTGTCATTTGAGACACGGGCCGTGTTATTGGCCGCGAACTCCGTTGTCGGTCCTGAAGGCCGCTCGTCATCCATGCCCGTCATTTTCACGTCAGGCACATCTGCGCTGCTGAATACCTCTACTGATTTCACCATCTCGTCGTTGTTCTTCCCATCTGGTTCCTCAAGCGAAGTGGTATCGCTTGGCTGGGCGACGTCTGGGTCTAGCCGCCCAGGATTGCATATAATAGCGACCCACCAATGGAAATTTTCATTGACAGGCACTATGATGTAGTCATAAGCGAGCAAGTCAACCTTGGCGGTCCAATTCTTGACGCTGTCGTAGTTGATGGCGCCCCTGGGGCCCTTCAGCTTGGTGTAGAAAAAGGAATTGTGTAAATAAACTCGCTTGTTGAGTTCGGAGTCTCTGTTCCCGAGCTCGTCAAAAAGATACCGCAGGCCAAAACTGATGAGGTTATCGTTGAGAAATTGTCCTTCATCTAATCTCGGTATGTCGTCTTTGTCTACCGTGGTACGGTTGTAAACAAGCGGAGCTATCCATTGGCTTGCCCACTCAGGGTTTTCCTCGGTCCATCGACGAGGAGCTGGTAAGTCTTCAATCTGAATTGGTTCGGTCATTTGGGCCCGAACCTCAGATCTCGAGCTATTTGGAGCTGAGCTCAACGTCCGACCGCCGTGCTCGCCAACCTGGCGTTGTTCTGGATGTTGAAGTAGGCTAGGGCTATCGGATTCAGTTGCTAGGGACTTTTGTCCAGAAACTTGCATTTGGGAACGAAGAGAGACCCGGGTACGGCCCTCCGCATGGGAAGGCTGGTTTGGCAGTGTGGTCTTGCTGGGTATCTGTTTGTTGTTCACATGCTGGTGGCTGGAGGAGGGCATTTGCAGGAGTTGTCCGGGTGAGTTCTGGATTGCGCGATTGATCTCCTCATTGAGTTTGTCATAGACGTTGATCAATTTAGTACTAGAGTTTATGTTATCAGCATGGATCGAACGGGTCACCTGTTCATAGGCACAACAAACCTGTCTTCTTCCACAACATTTATAGCAGTCCCAAAGATGCGTGAAACCATCTCCACGAGCGGTTTAGCTATCGAAGATGACGATAATTTGATTACCATTAAGCTGCCGATTCCTACTTCCTGGTCCGTTGCCTGATTTATCCTGATATATTGACTATGGGAGTTCCAAGCCACGGTTTTCGCTTTTCCGGTGATCTTCAGCCAAGGATATTGTGTTGCCAGTTCTCCTTTTTGGGTAAACGCACGCAACTCTGTACTCGTCGCGCTGGTATTTACTGGCCGCAAGTAACAGCCCGAGTCTTGGGAGTCGGAACCTTCAGCTTGTCGTAGGTATCTAAATGTCCTCTGGCAAACTGCGCTGTACACCTCAAAAGCAGAGCCAGACCCTTTCGTGGATTGTAATGCCGCAGTAACCTTTTGTGCCGAAACCGAGGAGCCGTCCGCCAAACTGTTCCCCGGAGGTACGCAAGCCAACTCGTCATCGTCGTCGTCCTCCCTTCGTGCCAAGCACTTCTTTGTTCTGAAATGGCTGGATCCTCTCAGGATCTGAGCATCGGCCGCGTCGTTGTAGGATACCAAACGAGCCTTTCGATGGTTCGCCACTGCAGGCTTGGGATCATGCGCAATCTCGTCCATGTCCTCATCTATCTCAAGGTGATGGCCTTGCAGTTCATGGGGATCTTTGCGTCGACGTCGATGTGATCGGTTGCGCACCGGCATACCCCATGGTGCGTAGGGAGGGTTCTGGGACAGCACGGGCGAGGGTGAAAGCGTCACGCTCGGTATACTATCTCGTCTCCTTTGAGTAATGACCCCGTCGCGGTCATATTCTTCGATATCCTCGGTCGGCAGTTTCGAATTCGGCGCAGCAAAGGAGGTTAATTTCTGTCGCTTTGGCGGTGGTGGATCGGTACGCGCATTCGAGGGTGCGATTTGCCGCCGGGGAGGGGACTGGGGAGCACTGGGGTCGGCATTGAGGGTGTTGATAGGCTTGTGGCAAAAAAAGCCGGTCTAAGGGGTGGTGAGTACTGGGAGCGAGAAGTTGGAATGAAAAGATATGATTTCGTACAAATGGGTTTTTCATGTCGGCTCCGGGTTTCACAGGACTGGTTGCCAAACAGAATCAGCCCCTCGTGGGGTTTTTCTTCAAGAGGCAAAGGTCCTGTTACCCGTAATCTGGAACGGAATGCCGGGTGCTGTGAAGATGATCAAGTTCCCTAGGGCGCAAGGTCAGTACTCCGTGGTGCATGTTTTGTTGCATTTTTGCTTGAGGCGTACTCTTTCTTGCCCTTCGCATCATGTGGGTTTGTGGGTAGGTTCAGCGTGGTTTCGAAAGCCAAGGGCGCCAGCGATGGTGACGCAGACGGCAATTGTCGGTTGCGGTTGCGATTGCGCTGCGATGGCGCTATTCGACCCTCGCTGGTCGAGATGGGTGAATCGCTGATGGGCGTCCTCCTCAGGAGGACCTCGGGGTCGATCCACGGCGCCTAATCGAAGCGCGATTTCGTTGTCGTCCGCGGCGGTAGTGGAAGGTGAAAGAAAGACGCTGCAATGTGGAAACGGACGATTTTTTTTTTTATTTTTTTATTTTTTTTATTTTTTTTTTGGTCCTGGTCAAAAAGTTTGCGGTTTGCACCTTGTAGTTTCCCAGGCCGGGTTCCCTGATGTCACGAGGAAAGCGGTATGGTGCCGGCCGGCGAATAGACCCCTGTAATTAACCTGCTATCACTTTTTTAGGTTCCATGTCCAACACAATCTGTTCTTGCACGTGTCAGTTTCCCTCTCAGTATCCGAAACTGTACATTCTGGAAAGTGCATATCTATGATGATCAATACAGTGCACGCTTAGCACGAATTCCTCTTTCTCAGGAACAATTCTCACAGCTTCTCCAACCCTTCTTGAGATTTGAGTGGGTAATTAACAGCTATGTACTGGTCACCTTGAAAGAATTTTATTAAATCAAACAGTGCTAAGTTGTGAACTCCACTCTCTAAAGTTTCTGGGTTAGGGTAGCTACCTCGCCATACCATGCAATACTTACTCATCGAGTCCCCTGTTCACAGTCGCTAGACGGACCTCCATTTGGTTTACCATCATTACCTTCCTGAATACCCCCACAAAATCTTATCTCAAGCTCAAGTTCCCGGTTTATTAGTTACAACCCCCAGAATCACCTTGTGGTAATAAAATCGTCCCTCCTCAAGCAGTCACTCACTTACTCACTCACTCATCGACGGAATACTCCGAAATGGCAACAACCAAAGAAAGTCACATAGACAGAACAGCAAACGAACCCCGGGACACCGTGAGTATTCTCTTCCAAATAATCTCACGCCATGCCGCTCACGCCCTGCCCGAGTCACTAAATTAACCTCAATAAAGACCCTCCACACCCTCCTTATAACCTCCATCACCCAAATTTCCCCCTCAATCCGCATCTTCACCCTCACGCCTGATCATCCGCGTTGCTCAATCTCCTTCCTCCCAGGGCAGTGGGTAGATCTCTACTACCCCCCTTTCCCGCCAGACCAAAAACCAGGAGGCTTCACAATAACATCCAGTCCCTCATCCCCGTCCTCCTTGTCCTCATCGACGTCGGTAGCATCAAACTCAGTAGAACTAGCGATCAAACTCCCTCCGCCTTCGTCGACCCCTCCCAGCCCACCTACTCTCTACCTCTGGCGACCCTCCCTTACAGAACTGTTAAACACCCCGGTCAAAGTCAGAATAGGCGGGTCCTTCACTTTTCCTCCTCCTACTCGTGCTCTTCCCGGTTCTTCGCTCCTCGGCCCGCTCAAAAAAGTAGTCTTCGTCGCCGGTGGAATGGGAATCAACCCTCTGATGAGCATGCTGAGTTACTTATCTGAACAAGACCCACTAAAGGAGCATCTGGACGCGGAAGTGCTGTACGGAGTTAAAGATCCGGGATTGCCCGAAAAAGTTGGCGAGGTGCTGTTTCTCGACCGTATCGCGGCATTGTTCAGCAGGCCTCGGGGAGGGTTGAGGGGAGGCGTAAAATTGTTTGTTACAGGAATGGGAAGCGAGGACGGAGAGGTAAGCTGCAATGGGTATAATGTTCCTGTTGTCAGGAGACGGATTGAAATGGACGATATCAGGCAGGTGATTGGACAAGACAAGAGTGAGACGGCTGTCTACATCTGTGGTCCGCCAAAGATGACAGACGAGTTTGTAGAAGTACTAACATCCGCACAAGGCCAAAGGATGGATGCTGAAAGAGTGTTGTACGAGAAGTGGTGGTGATCATTATAAGCGCCTAATGAAACCAAGTTCTTAAGCTTGTAATACCAGTCGTAGACATTAGGGATTCTCAACCAATCGTTAGATATATTTAACCCATCACCTCAATCATTCTCTGCCGGGACCAGGAGCTGAAGCTGGTGCTCCAACTAGCCAGCCGACACCGGAAACTAAAGTTCCCATAGCCGCATTCTTCAACTGATCTCTCTTCCTTGTCCTCTTGTGTGCATCCTCGACATTATCATCGCCACCCGAAACAGACCCAGTAGCTGAATGTCCTGTGGTGCTATCCATGCTCTTCCTTCCACCGCCGGCCCCAAGTCCGAACCCTGCCGAGCGCTGCAACCCAGACAACGCAGAGAGATTCTTTTGCGCCGAGAGAACACTTGCCCTCGACAAATCGAAAAGAGACATTGGCGCCGCCTCTTCAGCTTGCTGACGGCGCGAGGACGAGGATGCAGCCTTGGCGCTCTGCTTCGTCGCCGGCGCAGTTGTGTTGAACCCACCAGGCATAGTTGGCATGACATGCATTGTGTCGCCTCTGGCATCCCAGTCATCTTCCTGCTCCGCCTCCGCCTTCAGCGCCGCGTCGAGCTCCTCCTCTGCCCGGCGATATGCGTTGAGGATCTCCTGTAGAGTGGGCGGTGGCGCAATTCGGAGAGCAGTGGCGAGGCATTCAATGCGCTGCTCGAGGTGACGAATATCAGCGTTCGCACTAGAGTTGCCCAAGTGGGTTGGCCGGACGGTTCGTGATGTACGCCGATATTTTCCTGCTTGAAGAGCCGCCTTCCAGGAGTAATCGTCTTGTCCAGCGGAGGGAGGGCTCTTCAACGCAGACAGACGATTGACAACATACGAATACGCTGTCTCATAGTCATCCTCCGTCAAGGCAGCATCGATACACATGGCGGTGATGCGTCTCTCAGCCTTTGCGCGAAGGGCCGCCTCTTCCTCATTAGAGAGGACAGATTTATCTCGAGCTGTAAGACCTGCTTGAACCATTCGGGCTCCGAGATCAAGGAGATCATGTATCCTCGTATAGCTCTTTGGGTTCTGTTCGAGGATCTTTTCAATGATTGATATCGGATCTGTGTGGACCCTCAACACAATCGGGGTGAATGGTTCACCCTGTTTGAGTACAAGTCGGAACTCGCTCAAAGCATGAGTTGCTTGAAGCAGGGCTTCAATTCGCTTTGCAACAGGGTCCGACTTTTCAATTGTCTTGGGGAACGACTTGATTCTGTCAAAATTGTCAATATCACTCCTGCCCCACCCGACTGCTACATAGACTCACATTTCATCGCACTTCTTGAGTCCGCCACGGGTACGGTTCGGATTTGAAGCATTATCGTATGCGCTCATTGCCGTAGCTTGAATAGTATCTTTCAACAATTCCAACCCGATAGGTCGATCCGGAGAGTCTTCATATAATGACCTTGCAAGCGTGTATTCTGGGAGTTTGTTAGCGAACCTCTCTTCTCCCTCCCCAATGCAGCATACATACTCGTGTTGGAAAGCAATGCCTTCAGAATCTCCACTTCCAAAAATTCCCGCTTCAGCTGGCTAAAAATGCCATTTGGAACAGTTTCTGCCCAAGCGGCTTCCTCCGCACCCCAGTCTCTAAGCCATAATATCTCATGTCGAGCTCGAATCCAGTACTTGTCATCTGTATTGGGACCATTACTGCCCATGGCATGAATGAGCTTGATGGCTTGCGCCTTCTGCTCTCGCTCATCCTGGAGCAGCGCAAGTTCACCAGCCTTCCTCACCGTGCAAGCACATCCAGCCGTAGTGAGAATGTGGGCACTCAGTGTAAGAGCCTGTAGGAACGTCGTTGGCGCATTTGTTGGTGATGTAAGCGGGTTCGATTTGCTCAGAAGATCGTTACGCATATATGTTGCGTTTTTTGCCGGTAGGATATCCTGGGTGATTTGCTCTGCGAGCGGTGGCAGAAGCGCCCGTGCCGATGGCAAAGGGGCAAGTGGCTCGAGGTCGCAGAGTTTTGCAGCCTTGGAAACAATGCTGTAAGCACCTTCCAAGGCCTCGCTTGAAGCCTCTGGAATGAGGTATGCGGATGCCAATGCCGCTTGGGCATATGTACGGCTCACGAGCTCCTTTTGTTCGTCACTGAGTCTCAAGACACCCCATCCAGAAAGGTCAGCATCCGGCGGTCCGTCCCATTGTTCAAATACGTTGACAGCCAGTTTCCAATTCTTCGAGGCCTGAGATGTAATCAATTGTAAGACTCCATCCCACCCCGGGCAGATTCCTTCAGCGTCATCACCGCCTGGCGAAGCATTCTTCTGTTTTGCGTGGGCCCACTTCTTCTCATCATATAGCCATGGCCCGATTAAACCCCTGAAGTCCCGACCAGCCAGTTGTAGGTCCTCGGGGCGAATGCCAGTTTGCGATAATAACAAGTTCACTGCAACAGGACCTGGTAATTTCTCAAATGCCGAAAGTGTGTACGGAATAGGGTCTTGTGGATAGTATTCGCAGTTGCGTCGCAACAGGGGCAGTATGGTCGAGATCAACAGGTTCCGCACATATGGTGAGTGATCTAGAAATGGTAAGAGCAAGCTTGGTAATTCGTCGAGCAAGCCGGCCTCCTCGTCGACCTTGTATGAGCGCTTCAAGAGAAACAAGGTCAAAGGATCATCTTCGGGCCGCTCTGGATCTTGCAATGGAAGCAAACGAAGTTTTCGGACTTTTTTGGTGGCGTCCTCCTCGGCCAGGCCCTCCACTGGTGCGCAGTCTATGGTTTGAGTGGTGGTATCTGGAAAGTTGCCGCTCTCGACCTGCTCCAGAAAACCGACATAGTTGCTGGACTGTATCGTTTCGGGCAGATATGTGAGGAGTATGCGCAGCACCAACTCCTTCCGCAGGACGGCATCGTGGCGTGCAGCGAGAGCTGTTAAACTGTCGATGTCGGCCTTGACAGCAAGGTGCACGGCGAGGAGCACTAGTTTCGCAGGCGAAAGTGAAACTGCCATTTTGGGAATTATCGAATTCTCGAGGTGGCAGAAAGCAACTTCTTCATGACGAAAGGTTGGCGTCGGGCACACACGTCGCAAGGCGCAAGAGTTGACTGGATGTCGGGGACGGACAAGGACACGGAGCTCTCTCGCTGTGAAATACCTACAGTGGGGTTGATGAACACATTGGGCTCTTGGCAGCATTTCCATGCATGAACATGGGGTAGGTCATCGGCAGTGGAGCAATTAGCTTTGGGGCGTTTTGGTGTGGGGGGCTGGGCGGAGGGGCACTCATTCTGTGGCTTGTGCAGGCGGGTAGCCAGGGAAAGCTGTGGCTTCATTGTCTGCCCGTCCAAAGCTCCAATTCGAGATCCGCGCCCTCCACATCATCGTCGACGACATCCATATCCTCCACCCGACCTGCTTCCCGCCCACAACACGTGCAGGCGTCTACACACCCATCATGGCGTCAGGTTACGGCTTGAACGGCGGTAAGCGCCTTTTGCCAATCTCAATGGCTTCAATTGGGTGCAGCAACTAATAATGCTCAACAGGCCCGTCTCGGTGCTTCCCCTTCTGGCAGGAGCTGCTTGCTTGCTACGTCGTCAACACCAACGAGGATGATGACTCTGGCAAGAAGAAGTGCTTGGGCGCCATGGAGGATTACTACGAGTGCTTGCATCACAGAAAGGAGGTTCGCGATCATCCCAAACCATGGTCCAAGCACGCAACAACAACCGCTGATTGGGAACTACCCGCAGGCTGCCAGAGTTTTGGCCCTTCAGGCTGCTTACAGGAAGGCCGAAGCGCAAAAGCTGAAAGAGAATCCTCCGAACGCAGGGCAAATACGGAATCTAGGCTTATTAGACAAGGAGGAAGATACCAAGAAGCTTTTGGGAACGAGCTAAACAGGGTGGACGACAATGGCGGCTTCATCCGTACTTGTGAATATAAACGCTCAACAATTGGACCTGGATTTTTTGTTCTTCTTCGATTGCCGCGAAGCATCCATCTACTGGGCGTAACATGTTGCGTGTACTTGGCCTATGATGCAGCAAGCACGGGCAAATGTGATTGGCAAGGTTTGAGAGTCAGTGTTTCTTTGGGGCCATATGAGACGAGGAAAGCAGACTCAGAGCAGTCGCGACTTCCCTGGAACAGGTACTTTCCAGTGCTGCATTGTGTCGTGTCCGTCGGCCTCGGGTCCCTTCGCATTCACTTTTTCGATCAATCCCGTGCTTCTACTTCAACCTGCCATTGACTGAAAAGCGATTTGGAACATTGGTGCCCGTTGTTCTCCTCAGAGCCTGGAGATCGGCACAGTGTTGGCGGTATTTGTTTGTTCTTTTTTTTTTTTCATTCCTTTTTTTTTTTTCTCTATTTATTCTTTCCTTTTTATGTCCACTCACTTCCCTGTCATTCCTCGATCAAAGCTGACCTGCTACGATGCCTTGTCTACGTGGACTCGAGCTTTCACTGATCACCAAGCCGAACAACGAGCGAATTCCGGAATACCCGCACCCAGAGGGCTCCTCTGCACGTCTTGTAGGCCTGGCCGTAGGTTCATATGGATCAGAGGTGACGGCGCCGCCATCATGCCCATCTCAATATCACAAGAATAGTCCAACGGTGTCGGTTTACATACCCTCGATTCCTGGTCTGTCCTCAATAAATGCCTACCGGTGAAGTAAGATCTGAGGCTGACTCACATCCCAGGCTCTCGGTTTGCGGTGAGCTACACCGTCAACACTAGGCCACCTGCACCATGCAGGTTCATCTTCTTCCGACTTTATATCAACTCTCGGCCCATTGCTGCCTGGGGTGTCGACCTGGTCAGGAGAAACTCCGGCAGCGTTGTCAAGTCACTCTGGGCGCCTGGAGCTCGGTATAACGACCAAGTCGGATTCGAGGGCAGGAACTTTGTGTTTCTGCCGGGCGAGGAGAACAAGTCTATCGCTGAAGATGGTGGCCTTATAGAGGTCCAGGCCTTCCGCGCCCAGGGGAGGCGCGCTCGATCAGCCAGATTGGAACAATTCCGATACCAGGAGAATTATAGCATAGCTGCTCCCAGCGTCGGTCTTGTCGACCAGCCTCAAGACGCAAGCTTCTATGATTGGCTCCTACTAGATGCCAAAGACTGTCCGTTCAGCTGCTTTAGGTTTCACTACCGCTCCTTCAAGAACCTCGAGGATCTCAATCTCATCCCGCCGAGCGAACTCGCTTTTATTCAGTCGCTCTCGCCAAAAGCGCCAAAGCGACCCGCCCTCAATCTGATCGACTCGGAACTTTGCAGTTCTTTGGATCGGCTGCCGTCGATTGCAGAGAAGTTGAGACACGATGAGGCTGTGTTCGAAGACTGCAAGGAAAAGCCGAAAGACGACAGAGAATTACATTATGTGTTGAATTCGCCGCCCGAGCGTTTCCCCGTTTCGACTGCTAGATCCAATCCTCCGCAGCCAAGCAAAGCAATGAGAGATGGCTTCCGTGAATCGTATCTCCAGCGGCCTCTTCCTGAGCTGCCTATTCATCAACCAACAGGTGCTTCGAGACGCTCATCTGCTGCCTCGGCAGCTCCATCGATTACACCTTCGCTTCGACAATACATTGATGAAGACTCATTCGCCGTAGAGGAAGCAGAGATGGGTGTAGCAACGGTTGTTCAGCTGGCAACAGCCGAATCAACAATGGTCCTGGATCAGGACGAAACCTTCAGCAAAGGGATACCCGCAGACTATTCCATTTCCAATTACGAATTGTCTCCGCAGTCGACGAACGATTCAGTCTCAGAGAACATGGTATCCCCAAGCCGGTATTTGCCTATGACAGGAATCAAGTTCGAGCGTGGTCTCTCCATGTTTACTTCGCCGCCCAAGAAGCTCTGGAAGCCCCCACCAATTCCTCCAAAAGCAAAGGCACGGCAACATGCACAAACTTCTGCGGAATTTCATACCAAATATCAGCCAGATCATCCTGATATTGGCTTGACCCGAGCAGAGACCTTTACCATCACGGAACCAGAGTGGATGAGACGCAGTCCCTCTCCTACCCGTCCTCGGGGTAACTCAAATGATACACGACACCCCCGCAGCCCTGTCCAGAAGGAA
The DNA here is from genome assembly GCA_033576145.1 of Cladorrhinum samala. Taxonomy (NCBI): domain Eukaryota; kingdom Fungi; phylum Ascomycota; class Sordariomycetes; order Sordariales; family Podosporaceae; genus Cladorrhinum; species Cladorrhinum samala. Next base: position 37,439 of record MU864979.1, read on the forward strand.
GGCCGTTCGGTTTTCTCTGGTTTTCTTAAGAAGAAGAGAAGCCGCTCACCACTTAAGCTGGCCGGCTTGGTTATCAGACGGTTATCACCGAACAAGGCCGATCGCTTCAACGATGAGTACATGGGTAGAGGAGAACGGGTTGGAAACTGGATTTGAGAGACCCATTTACATTTGGTTGTTATATCTGAGGATTTTACTCACGATGGGCTGTACGATGTTATGCGCGGGGAGGATTGGCTGAAATTGGGATGGATGGATGAGTTGGTGGATGCGACATGTCAATTTTTATACCCGGATGGATTTACGAGTGTATGAGACTATGGAAATACAGGGCCACGGAATACAGTCTCGAAGGCTATCTGCGAGATTAAGAAGATATTATGTTAGTTTTCTTGTAGTTATAGTGGTGTGTCATCAAATGCGACCCATCTGCTTTCTACCTTCCTCCCTTTTATTCATATTTCTTTCCCAAGTCGAAATAGGCAATGTTTTTGAGAGTAAGCAGCCTGATGTGAGCTGCTCCACCAGTGGGTGAAAGCAAGAATGTTCAAGTGATAGCTCTAGAATATGAGACAGAGACTCCTGGAAGCTGCCGTGACGAGAAAGTGGTTTAGCGGTAATGAAATCGAGGTAGTTGGCGTTGATTTATTTGACTATCCAGACTAGATAAAAGGTAAATTCAACTTCCTATACCTGGAAACGCGGTCATATGAAGCGCCCTAAGAGTTCCCATTTGAGCAGCATTTTAGCAATTCTCAAATAAAGCTGCAGCTACCCCCCCCCCCACCCCGCGCCTCCCCCCAATCTCCCCCTTTTTTTGGACATCTGTTCAAGAGTATCAAAGTCAAGCTATTATTGTTGAATTGAGTTGGAACACAACACGCCCCAGATTTTCTTTCTTCTTATTCCTTATCTTTATAAAGCTGCAAATAACTCGCTCTCAGTCTATTTTTTTTTTTCATGAGAAAAAAAAAAAGGGGGGGGGGGATCAGTAAGTCAATCGTACTATTACATCTAATTTTACTTTCCTCCGTTCATTTTTCATAGAAAAAAAAAACGTACCTCATCTGTAAATGCTCATCAGCAGTCAAAACCTTCCTCTCGGCGTACGGGTTCCCCTTCTCCCTGTTTTCCCCATCGGGAACATGAGCCTTTACCCTCTCGCTCGGCACGGGAGTCAAGGCGGTGCTCCCGACCGGATGACAGAAATACGCAATCGAGTACCGGGCTCCATCGAGATCACCTTCCTCCCTCCTTTCCTCGCTCTCACCACCACCGCCGCCGCCGCCGCCCGAAAACACCACGCGGTGAACGGTGCTTCTCAATAACCCGTTGGTCCAATAAGACAGAAGATCGCCTATGTTGAGCAGAATCGGCGGGGACTCGTCCCCTTCTGTCCCCGGGGGCGCAACGGGCACCGGCTCCCACATGTTTTCCTTTGTGAGGATCTCCAGGCCGCCTTGCCCCTCCAAGCGGAAGAGCAGGGTCATGGACCCGTAGTCGGAATGGGCGCCGGCTCTGACGTCTGCGGACCTGTCGGCCTCGGGCGTCGAGGAAGCCGGGGGGTAGTATAGAAGCCGCAGGATGGATCCGGACGGGTTTTGGGCGGAGTGGAGGTGGGACGAGGTGAAGAAATCCGGCGGCGAGACCGAGAGGCCAACACCGAGAAGCGTGGTGAGCTTGAGGCAGAGGTGATAGCAGAGGGATTGGAAGCGGGAGATTTGAGGGATGTCCGCGGTGATTGTGGGTGGGATCGGTTGGTTGGGTTCGTCAGGTTTGTAAAAGGGGCCAAAGTTGAATGCTCTGAAGGAAGGGGAACGGAAGGGAAGGGAAGGGGGTGGGGTGTTGATTAGTTAAAATTATGGGAATTTGCACGGAGACAGGAAGAGAGAGGATGACAAACTCTTTGAAATCTCCAACCTGATGGAAACAACAGTTAATTTGATCTTTCTTTTTTCATCTACATAGAGAAGTGACAAAGGTACAAGGGATAAAAAAAAAAAACCTAAAAAAAACTCACACGTTGAGTAGCTGGATCAAGAGTCTCGACTTGCATACCAGACCACTGAAATATATATGAAAAAAAAATTTCGTCAATAATAAGTCAATTAACTGAGTTTTCCACAAAACAGTAAAAAAAAAAAAAAAAAAAAAAAAAAAAAACTTATGATGGAGACTCTTTTCTTCTTACACCGCGGTTGTTCTTTTGAATGGCGCAAGCTTGCTTCTCTTCCAAGGGAGCCTCAAACAGCCTTTTCGAGATCTCAAAGGCTTCATTTATCGCCTGAGCGGGGATATCCTCGCCCGTGTTCTTGATGTAAATAAAGCCATGTTCTATGGCCGCCTCGACCAAGTCTTTGGCAACTTGTGTCTGGTCTTTGCCGGAGAGGTCGATGACGGGAATCTTTGTGGCCTTGGCCATGTTGGAGGTTTCCAGCCTCTTTCTAGATGGGTTTGAGGTTACGTTCCCTATTTGTCATGAGCAGCGCTGTAGATGAATTGTGATATGCAGGTACGCCTCTCTCTGTTAATCCGCAGTGCATTAACAGTTGAGGTTGATGTGTAACTTTATTAGAGGGGCTGCTTCCACTCAACAGTGCCACTCAGAGAGGCAATACCCCTCTGCTTATCTCACACATCCCCCGCGCTTAACTACAGTAGGTAGGTACTTACTTAGATAGCTGCTTGCAAGCAGTGATAAGCCCACCATGTCTTGGCGGTTTTACGTCACACCAGCTCGTCTTTTGTGTTTTTCAATAACCTCGACTTCAACAATCATGTCTTGTAGGCCGCAACTAAGAATCATTCATAGCAGTGAAGGGTGATAATTATCTTCAATCTATACTAAAGGTAATCTAATCCCTCTCATTAACCCCGTAGCATCAAAGTTTCCCAGCTTCTCAAGCTCGCTCCCTTTCCTCCTTCCCCGCCCATTCCCCCCCTCTTATTCTTGCCTTGCCCGGTTCTGTTGCGCTCCTCCCAACTCGGCCCCTCCAGTGTGATGCAAATGAGCTGAATGAACCGCGTCTCTGAAATTCCCATCTTGCGGATGATGAACATCGCCATCCATGTCACTCGAACTCAGAAAGTCGCTCTCGTCCATTTCCCCCACCTCGTCTTCCTCCTTGACAGTCTGGCCCAGTACGCACTCCCTTTCCATGAAATAATCCTCACTAACAATCCCAACACCAGGTGTTGTTCTTGTCTTGAAATAGGTGCTGTCGCCGGCGCTTTGCTGCTGTTGGTGAGCAGCTGTTGCCGTTGGTGGCGCAGAAGATGATTGGGGTGGGTAATCTCTTCGATCAACAACAAAGGAATCCAATTCCATGGCGAGCGGAGCGGGGACAGTAGAAATGGTAACCGGTGACCCAGTCCTCGGTATTGGACTGTCGCTCCTCATGACAACAGGTCCCGGACTGCCACTGTGGAACCTTCGCATGATTCCTCCAGGTCCCGTAGCTGGTGGAGAACCAGGACGAGGACTTCTGGCGCTCCTTCGGCTGCTCACTCTTCTCACGAGATCCGTAGTGGTCTCTTCGATGGCGGTAGCGGCCGATTCCAGCGCGGCCCTGTTCAGATGAGCCGCAGTCTCATCAATCAACTTATTCTTCTTCCGAATCTCGGTCCACCTCGTCATGGAGCCGAGTTCGAGTATATTCACGCGACGCATCTTGCTGGACGGATTGCCCATGAGCAGAGGTCGCCAAATCTCTTCATCGGTCATGGTATTTTGCTGCTGTTGCGGCTGCTGCCTCGGCTCCAACGACCTCCTCCGAATGCTCTCCCGCCTGAACTTTTCCCACTTTTCCATCTCGACCGTCTTGGAAGCGGGGATGATCTGGACATCCTTAAACCGGATGAGCACGGCCAGCAACAGCAGCGTCAGAATCATCAAGATGCCAGCGACGACGCCCGTGGCAGCCTGCTGTCCCAGATTTCTCTGAGCAGACCCCCCAACGGCTGTGGCCACAGCAGCGAGGATGTAGCCGATAGTATGACAGATTGCGAAACCGGCCGTGACTCTTGGAAACGAAGAGTAATTCGTTCGCTTTGACGACTTGGTGTTTGCGCGCGGTCTGCCCGTCATTCCAGGCTGCAGGTCCGACGTATCGAACGTCTCCATCATCAGCCCGTTGCACTCCGAGATGGCTAGGCCGGAGAGTATTCCAATGAGGGCCGCCAGAAAGGTGGGAACCTCCAGGGGGATTGGAGGGCCCGCCGATGCAAAAGTGTAGGCGATTCCCACGAGCGGCAGAACCAGGCAGAAGATGGTTCTCCTGAGCAGATGAGACGTCCACGAGAACTTCTTGTCAAAGGTGTCCTCGTTCGACTGCTGCTGGTGATGCCGACCCCTCGACAAAATATTCGCCTTCTGGAAGGGGACCGCCACCAGCACGCCGATGCTGACGAATACGACGCAGAGTCCCACAAGCGGCGATCTGAGCAAGTACGACCTCGAAGCCAGGGCCCCCAGAAGCACAATGATGAGCACCACCTGCGCATATATCCATCCCGTATACAGCGCCATGACCAGGAACCCAGGTTGGCGCGCCATCTCCAAGGACAAGAGAATGCCATGAAGCACCTCCTGGCCCCACCAAGTCGGCCCATCCTTTACGCGATGCATCATGACCTCGCCGCGCGCCACCCTCCGCGATATCCGGTTGCCATTCCTGACTTCGGCCACGGATCTCCTGAACGGTGAGCGGCGGACCTCGGGACAAATCACATTGAGCAGCAGGATAAACATGATGAGCACGATACTCACATAGAACCCCCACGACGGGTTGGCCGTGTCAATGATGGCCGCCCCGATCAGAAACCCTACACCCAGAGAACCGACAAAGCACCAAGTCCAGAGGCCCAGCCACGCGCCCATTCCGCCTCCGTGCCTCCTCACGTCGTGCTTGTCAACAATTTCCTGATGAGGGTTACCGCTCATCAGAGAAGCCCCAAACAAGTCCATCAGGATTGCATGGAAGTTCATGCTCGCAAAGCCCAGGGTCAAGCCCATGAACGCTCTCGAACTGAGCAGTGCCCAACGCCACGTACTGACATATGGAGATCGCTGGCTGCTGACGGCAATGGCTTGGGGAAACAAGAGAGGCATGGCCAACACCAGACTCGACAGGATATATGGCTTCCTTCTATGCAGCAACGGCAAGGGCCAACAGAAGAAGGTCGGGATCGCCAGACCAACGTAGAAAAACACGTTGCCAAGTATTGCATAGTGCTCCAAGTCAGCAATCCAGTACTGAATCGAAGGTACCAGACCAGCGTAAACCCCAATCAAGGTCCCCACGGCCGCAGTGCTCAAGCACGCAACCGTGGCAGCAAACCGCTTGCGGACGGTAGACCAGTCTCTCGCGACCGGGTGCCGGCGATAGGCCCTGGCCAGGTTGAAGCCTTGGTACCCTCTCAAACTGACATGTGCCTTTCCACGCAAGTTAATCCGTCTTGTGCCGTTGTCAGGCCCAAAATCCTGCTGATGGTCCGGAGGCATTGGGAACTGCGACATCTCCTCCGAAGCGCCCACCCCATCAGTCTGCACCGATATCCTGAGCAGCTCATCCTCATCTTCATCTTCCGCCAAGCCGTTGTAATCACAGGCCCCATCAAAGCTCCAAGACGCAGACTGTTTCAGTCCTCCACCCTCAGCGGCAGTGTGGGTAATGTCAACACCGTCCAGCGACACGACTCCTGCTTGTGCTTCCTCTTGTCTTGTTGACCTCTGACTAAAGCTGAATCGAGTGTTGAGCAGCGGAATCCAGCTCCGACAGCTCAAACAACTCCGACTCTTTTTCAGCGATTTACTCAGCAACAAGCAACCCGATTCCGAATCATCGGCACTCAATTCTCTGTTGGCATTGAGTGCCATCGATCTTGTTGTTGCCGGCGACTTGGGCCGCGGCGATTGAGTGAATGGGCTGATCGGGGGCGACAACTCCTGGAACCGGTCCTTTAGTGGTCGAAGAGGAGGTTCCTTCATTCCACGATACGAACGTCGTTCCGTAATTGTCTTGGCCTTCCTCAAACTCGTAGTCCGCTTGGGGATGTCAATGTTGACGTTCCTACTGTGCATCCCCGGAGCGGACCGAACATGCTTTGGGAGGTGATGAGGTGTCGAATTGTGAACGCTAGCCGCCGCGCTTTGCATGGCTACCATCTTGACCGTAGCAGGGACAGAATTAGGCTGCTTTTTGTGGTTCTGAGGATCAGCTTCATCTTCGCTTGATTCGTCATATATACTGGGCAGGCTCTCATGTATGTTGGATGGTGGAACTAGGCTGTCTCGACCAGCGACTGCGACACTGGGCTCTTGAGATCTATCAGCAGCCTGGTTGGCGAGGACAACAGCCTCCCCGAGAAGTTGCTCCATGTTATCAACAGTGCGCTTGAACTTGGAGTCAATTGAAGCCGACATTTCTGACTTTCCAATCAATATCCGAGGCCTGTCAGATCCAACCTGTGCAGCTGTGGCTGAACTTCCTAGGCTATCTTTCCCCTGGGGACGCTCCGTGAGCTTGGTTTGGTATGTCTCGTGAGGCTTGATCAGATCACGGAAAAACGAAGCAGTTGTCTTGAAGTCTAGTTTTCTCGCGGCCGATGGAACTTGTCCGAGATGGTGATTGTCTCTTGGATTTGCGATGACGCCACTGGTTGTGGCCCGACGAGGCTCGATGATGGCGGATTGTTGAGAAGGACCCCTGAGTATTGGATTATGCTCTTTGATTGCGGATATGTTGATATTTCGCTCCAAGCCCTCTGGACTTTCTGATAGTGATTCCCAGTACGCGACTAACTCGGAAGCCGATTTGGAGGTCTCAGCGCGGCGTGCTCTTACACTCCTCTTCCTTCCCAATCTCGATTGATCCGTGAAAGACTTTACAACACTGTGTGGTTGCACTTGGGATGCCTTTTCAGGATACGAACGAGTTCCTTCAGGGAAGCCGCGTCCATACGCTCCTGGGCTTGTCTCAATCATAGGGTTCCAAGGCCTTCCGTCAGCCTATAACGTCTCGGGAGCATGTTGATATGAGTCCTCCAAGCCGTGAGCAACAGGGCGGACCTTTGAAAGAACATCATGCCCCTGATGACGCCGAGTTTTGATTGGCTCAATTTCCAAATGCTCAGTCTCAGGGGTCCAACGAATTGGGCCCAACGACAGGGCTTCTTTTGCCTTCCAGGCAGACCAACTAGGATATTTATCGGCTGTATGACGTCCTGAGCTGTAGAGGACTGTCTCCTCGTCATCCTGAAAATCCAGACTCGCGGACGCCCCTGAATCAGCACCAGCGCGGTTATCCGCCATGACTGGATACAACTGAATCTTATCGTCACCAGGCATCGAGGATGACTTTGGTGGGATTGCTGACTCTAGAGCTCGGCGGGTATGTTTGAAGGGAGCTATTTGGGCCAAGGGGCCAACTTTGGACACTCCGTGATGGTCTTTGCGGCGAGCGGTAAACTGCTGTGTAGTTCCGGGAGCGTGCCTGACCTTGACTGCCGAACTGTGTCCGTGGTGTTTGTGCATCGAGACGTCGACTCGCTCCTTGCAAACATCACCACCTGTGAGCTTGCGAAATCTGTGGCCTATGACTGGCTTCTCGTCATCGGAAGAATCGTCAAAAAGGTCTTTGAAAGGAAATATGCGCCGATCCTTCTCGGCTGATTGAATTGTCATGTCTGCTACGGCCTCGACACCTGCATCACAGAAGTCCGCTCCTTTGAGGAGATCAGGGTGATGGAGTTTAGCATGGGACTCGGCGGGATGAAGCTGAGGGTCGATACAGACACAGCTCTGAATGTTATTGCGGCCGAGCTCTCCAGTGTGCGTTTTGGGTTTTGCCTGAGGCGGCGGAGGTTTATGAGCTGATGGTCGAACCACGACGCTTTTGGCTGAACCCTCAGCTGAACCAACGGGTCCAGGCGTTACCAGGCTCTTGTCGAGCCAAGGGAAATGGCTGGCGGAAACGTACTGTAGTGCGCGGTGATATGCTTTGTTTGCCGAGGTTACGCTTGTGCCGGTTTCCTCGACAGTTGGGAAGGAGGGTGGTATCGCTGTAGAGCAACAAGAAGAAGGGCGGGATTGTGAATCGAGTCGAGGAGTACCGTGGCCGGGCACCAACCGGGGCGGCTCAGGCGAATGATTGGCATTCATGTCTAGTAGATCGCTAGGCTGAGAGGGAGGAGAAGAAAGAGGTCCGTCCGAGGACAAAGCAGTTAAGGGTTTTAGAGACTGGCGGGTAACAGGGGTTGCAGTTTGGTTGCGAGATACTCTTCGTCCGCTGCGTCGGAAACGTTGGGGTAGAATGAGGTTGCACCATAAAAGGCCCATATAAATCGACCCCAGTGCGTAGGAGAGGAATAGCACCCAAGGAATCTAGGACATGAATAACGAATGCTGTAGAGGTATGAGGAAGCTAAGGATGGAATACCAGAAAGATCCAAAGGAGATCGTAGAAGATCTGAGAAACATGAGTTTCCAGGCAAACTGACGAATAAATGACAACAGGTAAGCAGAAAACATCATCCTTGCATGTAGAGATTGAGAGGAAGGTACAAGTCTGAGCCTGGTTCTTGGTCGGGGCGTGCCGAGCAGTGGCCACTGGATTTGTTCAAAAAACGAAAAGAAAGCGCCACTTGACTTGACAATTTTTGTGTTTCCATGTAGAATTTGAGAAAGACGAACCAGCATTGGCATACTTTCATGAGCCAAAAAAACCAAGCAAACAACGTTTTGTTATAAATACTCAGCTGTAATAGAAACTGTCTGGCTAGACCGCTGATACTGTGTGGCCAACCGTCATACCAGAAATGATATATATATATATATATATATATTAATCCCAAATACGCCAAAGTAAAGCCATTGTCCCGTCCATTTTTGGGGAGTCTAGTGAGGAAAATTTCCGTGTCTTGGTCCTCTGACCTCCGCGCAAAGCTCTCATTTCGGCAAGCTCACCATGATCTTTCCAACTAGCGAGATATCGTTTGTGGGAAGGCATAGCTGTCAACGAGAAGCTCCACCATGCCATGTTATTTCTAACCCCTTCCTCTTCATTAAAGCAACTCAAAGTCGTCGAGTTTGTCGCGGTATTTCATGATGTTCTGCTTGATCTTGCTGCCGACAGTCCAGGTGACGAAGTCCTCCATGCTTCTCGTCACCAAGAAGCCAGGATCTCGCACCTCCTCAACGCCGACGCGGACGTGGCCCTGCTCAATCATCTTGGTAGCAGCTTGGACCGTCTCCGCCATTCGTAACCGCGTCATGACCACCGGCAATCGTCGTCTTGCGAGTGCCGATACTGTGACGTTGTGCTCGACTTGTGAAAGCTTCGACTTTGTTGAGAGGACGCCCATGTCGTAGAGTTTATCCAATAGGAGGGTCTCATGTTTCCTTCTGACCTCGTTGTCTGGCGGGAGGAGACTTAGCCGATGGGCCAGCTGCCGGAGGGAACCGCATATTCTGTTGTACTTGTGCTGTTTGAAACGGTCAGTAACAGAGTTCATCTCCAGAGAGCATCCGTGGAAGTGGAGTAAAAGACTCGGGATATCGTACATAGTCCTCTGGCTTTTGAATCATGTATCGTCTGGAAATGCGTTAGCATAATTCAAAAAAAAAAATGAAGTTTAGACTCTTGAGTATTTACCTGGCAACATCGTGATCTCTGTGATTGTTGTCTTGCTTGTAATTGACAAAATCATGCCTGTAAAGGATTTAATTGTCAGTATTCATGATAGTATTATTTAATTTCCCATGCCACCAGCCAGAACATACTTTTTTAGGAGCTTTTGCTCGTGATACTTGAGTTTTCGCACCATTTTTATCGGTCCAAAATGCTTTTTGGGAAGGATTTGATGATCGAAGATGAATTCGAGCTGCAACCTTGATGGCGGGCCGTTTGACACCTAGAAATTTTGATGGAGAACCCTGAGAGAAAGCTGAGCTGACCCACATCACTAGCGCCAAAGACCCCTGCAGTTCGGAACTCTTAACCTTCAACCCTCCAAACCCCCACATAGCTTGCTGTGTGCTGCAACCCAATCCAGCCAATCCAAGATAGCGGAAATGCTGAAAGGACCCATTTTATTCCGCCGCCAAAAAGTTATCATGAATTGAAGCTTGGCCAGAATCCCCGCCGCAACAACGACGACGACGACGACGAGCCTTACCCCCGGGCGCCGCGCTGCCAATTCCACACCGCAATGTCCTGCAGACAATGGCTCTCGTCGGCCCTGCGCGGGCTGGCTAAGCAGCAGCCTCATTCCCAACCACAAACACGGCTCTTCTCAACAACCTTACAATCACGGTCCTCCTCCCCCTCCTCTCCCTCCTCCCCTCTCAACCCCTCCTCTCCAGCACCGTCGGCATCCCGAAGCGCATTTCCCTCTCGCCTCACCAACCCAACCACCACCCCAACCAAATCCGCCAACGATGCTCTCTTCGGCATCATGAGGGAGTCCCGCGACCGGGGCCCGGCCCTGACCGACGCCGAGCGCCGAAACGTCATCAAGCCCAACTTTGCCGAGACCATTCAGAGCACCCGCGCGAGCGCGACGACGGATGCCTTCGTTCGGCAGATGCCGCGCCGGTGGAGGACGGGAGACGTTTACGCCCCGAGAGACCTTTCCCCGGTCGAGATGCGCAAGTGGCGCCGGCCATCCGCTCCCAAGACGGACGTTGTGGACATGCTCGGGTTCAGTCCGGTCGATAACTATCGGGTATGCTTCCCCTTGGGTTGTAATTTTTTTTTTTTTCCTTTGGAAAAAGGAATTGACATGAAAAAAACATAGAATCCCTCCCTCATTTCCGAATTCATGACCGACTTTGGCCGTATAAAGCACAGCAAGTTTACCGGTCTCCGGCCCGTCAACCAGCGAAAGATTGCAAAAGCGATTCGCAGGGCCATCGGTTTGGGCCTGCACCCCAGCGTTCACAGGCACCCCGAAATTCTCTACCGCAACGCGAGGAAGACTCTTGGAGTACAATACAGACCAGATCAGGAGAAGGGAAATTCTGGGCCAAAGTATTGAGCAATTGTAAACATCTTATTGTACAACAAAAGTATAGAAAAAAGTTGGGAATTATATACTCCCTTTTTCCCTTTCAAGAAAACGCGAAATTATTTGGTATTCATACAGATGAGAACGTGTACATACATACATATACATCAACATTATGGCAATAAAACCTATTGTTTGGTATTTATTTCGCATGTTCCTTACATATAAATATCGATACCTTCACCACACCTATTTTGTATATATAACGTAACCCCTGTCTATGTACATTCATACCATTGTATATTCCCTTCACCAAATCCATCATACTCGTTTTCCAATTCATGTAAACATCATCATATACCTTTTCCTCTTTTATACACACACACACACACACACACACACACACACACACACACACACAACATCACTCACTCCCTCACTCACAGACAATGAATAGAGTTTTACAGATATTTCACAACTTTTTTAGGCCTCAAACCTCCTTTCCAAATCAAACATCTTCCCTTTTATCGTTTCCTTCCTCGTATTCCTGCTTACCAGTTTCTGCCAAACATCTGAGTATTCATCTCTCGCCCACTTCTCAAACTCATCTTTCCTATACTGGCCTGGAAGAGCGTTATAAGTTACTCCCAACCTAATTTTTTTTTTCTAGTTAGCCCAGGACAAACCAATTTGTGTGCGTCGGTCCAGAAATACTTACGTCATTTCACCAACACCATACCCATACTCGCCCGAATCCAGCCTCGCAATGGCACCCTGAACCTCCTCTAGATTTCCATTTCCCGCCAACGCCCCGCAATAAGCATCGTACACATTTTTGGGTACGTCCAAATCCATCCTCTGAATCTTGGCCCAGATGTCCCTCGCCGTCTTGTCTCCGAAAGGCGTGAGCTCGCAGACCCAAAACACAATCGCCAGACTGTTGTAGCTTGGTCCTTCTGCAGAATTCGTGATTTCCCTCCAAAACTCCATGGCAGTGTCAGGATCCTCGCAAGAGGCATAGGCCAGCATCAGACCGTTATGGAGGCGGGTATCAAGCTGCACGGTAGTGTCCATCTTTAACATGTTGTGGACCATCCTTAACGACTGCGCGTCCGGGTATCTTCCCAACCCTTCCAAAGCCTTCACATAAGTGTCGGCGGTAGGCCTCTGAGCTGGGTTTCCGTGGCCTCTCATGTGGCCAAAGATGTAACAAGCCATGTCCGGTCTCTTGCGAGCAAAGAAGGCGTCCATCAGCTTGACTCGATCTTTGGGGTCCGTCTCGGGGAAAAACTGCCGAAGTATTGAGTAGGCGTCCCACACACGGGCGGTGCTGATTTTGGGGTTTAGGATGTAAGAAACGAAGGCGTTCCGGACTGTGGCGCGCTCTTCGAGCGAGTAGAAGACGGTGTGGAGGGAAAGGGTATCGATCACGTCGTACTGCTTGTCGAAAGCCAGGAAGACCAAGCAGAGTGACGCCACAGTTTCCGGCTCGAGGGTCGCATGTCGCTGCTCCAGATCGGCTGTGACGTTGAGGATCCTTTCGATGTCTGGTTTGGGTGTTGAGCAGAGGAAGCGGAGGTATTTGTTGAGGACAGGCAGATCGTTGTCATTTTCGTTGTCATGGGCTAGCTGGAGGTTGCTGTAGACTGCTGCAGCGCCGCTGGCATCCTTGGCGTCGAGACGATAGTTGAGCTGCAGAATGTAATTGGCTACTGACGGTCTGATGAGCATCTCGGAGCGGAGAGACAGGAATCGCTCGGCAAGGTAGGGGTTTTTCTTATCGATGGCGGCTTGTATTAGATAGTCGAGCGTGGTGCCGTCTGGCACCAGCTTGGGGTCGTGTCGGCTCATGGCGTCAAACATGTCCTTGACGTCCTCGACGCCCATGTCCATGACCAGGACTGCCCACTGGAAGATGACATCCCACAACGCTTTGGAAGGTTTCGAGTTGATCAGGTTCTCCATGTGGGGCTGAAGCCACTCGTGCTCATTGTTCCGGGCCGCGAACCTCACCACCTCCATGTAGGTGTTTGGGTAAGGTAGGTTATTGGCTCGGATGGGCAGCTCAAACCAATACTTTGTTTCTTCCACCCTGTCTCTTGAAGCATAGAAGCTCGTCATAATTTCGTGGGTGGCCGAAACGTAACCAATCCTGGAGGGCTCAGACTTTTTGTACACCCGAAGCAATTCGTCCTCGAGACCTTCTTTGGCCAGGCCCCTCAAAACCGTAAGCCACATCTCATTTGCGACGCCGGGAGGTCTCTGGTCGCTCGGCAGGCTGTTCCAATACTCTTCTAGGCGCTTTTCGGCCTCTAGCGAAGCGCCATACTGCGTCATGGCGCTGAGCAGGAAACGAAAGTCTCCATGCTGCTTTCTCTCACCCGTGGTCGCTCTGATGGTTTCCTCGTCCACACCCATGTCGCGCAGGTGTTGTATCCTTCGCTCGATCTCCTTGTATACCATTCGCGCGAGTTCGAGATGGTTATCTGCCTTTCCCCTCGGCGGTTTTGCTGTCAATTCCAGCGCCATCCTTATGTCTTCAAAGCTGAGATGCTCCTCGCCCTCTGCTTCCGACTCGCTCTCGAGAAGATGACGAAGCAGCCGAACCGTAAGGAACGCCTGAGTGGTGTTGAGATTTCTGCCCCTGCCCAGCCTTTGCTTCATGAACAGCTTGTATCCCTGAATCAAGCCTGCCCGCTCCGGCGGACGGGCATTTTCCACCTCCAAGCTCCTGAACTCCAACAGCACATCGTACCCCGGTTCGATTCTGGGGCCTTTGAGTGTCCGCGGGGGCTTCTTGAAGACACCAAAAAATGTTCTTCTGGAGGGGCGGTGGATTATCGAATCCGGAGGGGTCGACCGTGGCGAGACGGAAGAGCATGCGGCGGGGCATGATCGGATCAAGCCGTTGTAGGCATTGCTGGCATGGCCGGCTCGCAGCAGTCGGCGGTACACATTGCGCGTCAACTGCGACCGCATGGTTGTGAGATAAAAGAGGGGGGACTATTCGCTGTCGGTTCTTGACATGTTGGGGCCGGGGGGGGGTTGTCGAGGTTGTCTCCAATGGGGTCCCCTCAAAAGCTCAAGCTTTTTTCCCTTCCTGTCAGTCGAGAAATGGATGACCTCAATTTGCTACATAATTATCGAGCTTGCAGTGGAGGCGACGCTTGGCAACACTGCAGCTGCAAGTAAGTAGGCCCTCCCCCACACTTGCTCTCTCAACGTCAAAGGGCCCCGAGAGGCCCAAGCTCCCGCTCACTTTTTTCATGCAATGTCCGTCTTTGCCGATAATCTCCCGGTCAAAAGAACATCAACAACTCGTTCTCTGGGTCCTCCAGTTTTGGTCGTCCACCGAGGTTATGATTTATCAAAGCATGCAATGTTCCTGTCCTCGTTCACTCGGCCGTGGAAATTCCAACCCGCTGCTTTGGCAAAATGATCGCCGAGGATCAACCAAGCAGATGGCCCAATGTATGGCAAAAGTCTACACAGTACGTTCCTTCCCCTAGGCGGCGGCAGTCAGAGGGATCTGTCACTTCCTCCCGGGCGTCTCGCGCAAAGTATGTGAGCTGCATAATCTCCAAAATCAGGTAGTTGCGTCCTATCCAAAAAGCTTGAGAGCCCACAGGATGATATGCGCAGGCGCGGAAGGGTACTTCCAGGGTTGACTCAGCGCACCTTCCATAATGATCTTTTCTTGTGAGAGTATAACCCCCCCCCCTTCTTATCCTCTTCGTCCTCCTCCTCTTCGTCCTCCTCCTCTTGCTCTCCACGCCTTTCTTTTCCGGTTGCATGGCAGGCCGCCTCTTCCTCCGTATCTTTCGTCATCACCACACTGACCTATGTAATGATTACCTTCCTCCCCGAGTCTGCATATTCAACATGTTTGTCCGAGCAGGTCAGGACAATGGGTTTCACACCTCGTCCAATTCTTAAAATTGGCAAACCCAAAAAAAAAAAAAAAAAAAAAAGGTCAAATAGATACACCGCAAGTTTGTTGATCGGTCCACTCAAGTTGTGGTATAAAACACTGTCGTCGTATGAGTACAGTAGCA
>MU864979.1:55000-59431 GCA_033576145.1 Cladorrhinum samala
TGAGAGGGGGAACGGTCACTTTCAGGACCGAGAAGGGATGTGAGCTCCTTCTCAAAGTTTGTGACGACGGTGAGGGCGCGCTTGATTTTCTCACGAAGATGAGGGTCAGGGGCCGGGATTGAAGGGTTCTCTGACTGGTGGGCTGTGGCCTGAACAGGAGTCTGCGATGATAGTGAGGGGTGGCCGGTCTCCTCTGAAGGTTGCTCCGCTGCAGCGGTCTTCTCTTGGCTGGGCCTTTCCTCAGACGGCTTTTCCCGAGTATCCTTGTTTTCACGAACCTCGTCTCCGTCGGGTTCGGCTGGGCCCGCTGTGTCAACAGGCTTGACGCTGGTCTCGTCTTTCGACCCCTTCTCTTGATTCGCTTCACTCTCATCGGTGGCCTTCTTGGCTGTTGCAGCCGAAGCAGAACTAGTGGAAGCGGAGGGAGTGTCCTCGCCCGCATCAGTAGAGGTCCCGGGCTCCGGAGCATTGACGCTGGTGGGCTTGTCACCGGCATCCTCAGTCTTGGCTTTCACATCTTGTGGATTCTTGTTGGATGCCTCCTCGCCATTTACCGAATTTGCCTTATTGCTACCGACCGCACGCCTCTCAGCTTCCTCTTGTTCCCATGCCCTCTGCCGCGCTTCCTCGGCGGCCCTCCGCTTAGCCTCTCGCTTCTCGGCCTGCTTCTTCTTCCACCTCTTCTCGTGTGCAATCTGCTTTCGTTCCTCCTTGACCCTCCTGCATTCTTGCTGGTACTTGGCCTTTCTGGCTTCGGTATGCTCTTTTCGCACCCTGGCCCGGTGTTTCTCCTTCTGCTTCTGCTCATGCTTCTTGCGGGCTTCTTTCTCTTCTGGCGTTTCGACAACCTGTGCTTTGCTGTGGGCGACTTCATAGGCCATGGCGATCCGGACAAGCTTGTCGCGACGCTTCTTGTGATTTAACTGGAAAACCTCCTCGGGAGCCAGTTTGTGCAGGCGCCGCTGCGCATCAATCTTGACCAGAACTGTATACTCGCCTGCCTCGAGATCAAGCTCAACATTACAGGAGCGGGTCATGCGGTACGTCGTCTGGCTTCGTACCAGGTACTCCTTTTCGCCAGCCTTGTGCAAGCGGAAGCCGATGCCGAAGGTGTAGGCGCCCTGGAAGCCCTTGAAGTAACGGTCGTCGAGCTGTGACAAGACAATCACAACGGGCCCGGACTTTTGCAGGGTGAAAGAGAACTTGGTGTTGTGGTACTCGGGGGTCCACGAGACGTTGAGAGTGGTCCACATGGACGCGACCTTCCACTTTTCATCGAAGAGCCTCGTGCGCTCAAAATGCTGGTACTTGCGCAGGAGATCCTTGTACGACATCCAAAAGATGCCGTCGTTGCCAAAGGTGTGGCCCAGCTTCGTCAGCCACTCGGGTGTCCATTCCTTGGATCCGTCACTCCACGGTCCTTGCCACTCGACCTTGCCCCAGGGATTTTTGAGCAAGACGAGCCGCTGGCCCTCAACCTCGACGGCTTTCATGACCGAGTATGCGTGCCTCTCCTGAATCCCATTCCTCTCTCCGTAGCCTCGCCAATCACCGGTCGAGCACCCAAAAAGGAACTCGTTGCCGACCTTTGTGAGCTCATTCTTCCAGAAATGCTCCTTGTCGAGGATGTCGGTGGTGAACAGCTCAGAAGTGACGCCCCCTGTGAGGTCCTCGATGCCTTCGCCTGTGAATCCGCCCTCTATGGCAGCGTAGTCGCCATGAGCTTTCGCATACGCCTTCTCCAGCAAAGGCAACCAGGTCTCGCTGGGGTGGCTGCACTGGGCAAAGTACAAGGCGTTGCTGTTTGACTGGTAGACTCTCCTGTAGACCTCTTCGTTGTCTGGGCGATCAATCTCGTCCCACAGTTCCCGGTCCACGTTCCGTTGCCACTCGGAGGATTGCCTTTCGTCGTAATCAGCCTTTTTCAGGTACAGCTTGTCGTCGATGATCTCGCTGAACCACTCGCCGTCTCTGTGGAAGACGAAGCCATACACGCCGACCACCTCGTCCCTTGCAACACAGACCTTCTCGATCAGTCCCGACTTGCTACCGAGCGTGCAGAGCGCAGCCATGAGCCAGCAGTCGCCGTCGGCTCCCTGGACAATGTCATTGGCTGTCGGGCCTTCAATGTAGAACTTTGGCTCGTCGAAAATGTCCTCGACCCTCTTCACCGACCGTGGATTTAACAAGGATCCCGGAGCGTCCACCGTGTGCCGGCCAGCACCACCGGGGGCATCGTCGTTGCCTTCGCTATCAGATTCATAACCCCCAGCCCCTCTCCGCTTGGCCGCTGATCTCTCCTGGCCCCTCCCGTCCTTGATCTGTCCTCCATAGAGCTGGTATGATGACCGACTCCTCCCAGCCTCCTTCATCGGCCGTTGCGCCCGGTTGCCCCTCCTCCTCCTCGACCGGCCAGATTCTTCACTACTAGAACCACCAGATCGAGGTGTATGAATGGGCGGCGGCGGAGGCGGTGTTGCATAATCTCGAATGTCGTTGCTCAGAGACTCCAAGCAGTCCCGGGCCCCCGATTTTAGATCGTAGTCGAGATCAAAATGCGTGTCGCGGTACTTTTGGTTCACACGGCGGCACTCGGCCACGATCTGCGCGACCTTGGTGCGACACATGGCGGCAGCTTCCTCGTACGAAGTAGCTATAGTCTTGTTGTCACCGCCAGCGAGGTCCTTGGCGGCGTCACGCTTCTTCAACCGCTCGGCGAGCTCGTTCTTGGGCAGGAGAGTAATTGCTGGCCAAAAATGTCAGTCACGGAGGAAATGGATCGATACCTCGGAACTGGGCTTTTTGCTTACCTTTCCCTGGGTTTCTGGCGTTGAACCTCTCCCAGAAAGCATCAATGGTCGCTTGAGATGGGTTCTTGGGCATCTTGGGTATCAGGCTCTTGGGGTAGACAATGGAAACACCACCGATTGGGCGCTCCATAGGGCCTCTCGGCGGTGGCCCTCTGCCTAATCCTCCTTGAGATGACATCTTTGTCTAAGGAGCGTCAGCTTCCGTTTGGTGTTTAAGCTTGCAACTGATATTGGACCAATGGTAGACCCCGTCGAAAGACAAGAGGTTTTGGACCAAAGAAGAGGAAGAAGCAATGTGCAATTTCCCACAGCCTCGTCCGAAAACTACGGCATCTTATATACCTATAGCTCATACATATCACGACAGCACAGGGAGGATGGAAGCTCGCCGCGCACCCGCATCGACGAGCTTCCTCCCCGCCCCCGTTGGCTGCAGCTGGGTAGCAATGGAGGACAGGGCGGGGGACAGAGGAGCTGGTGAGTGACAGGGGTTTGGCTTGCAGCACAATAACATCCGCCCACTTTTGTCGCTCTCGCCCCATGGTCCATTTTGTGTGTTACCACATTTTCCTCTCACCAACTGCGTCAATGTTGGACGAGTCAAATTACCCCGACGCAAGGCTTTGTAGAACACCTGTTGCCTCGAGCCGAGTTATTACCTAGGCAACAACCCCTCCTCCGCAGCCTGAGGTCATGCTTAGCTAGGTAGCTTCATCGAAAAAAAAAAAAAAAAAGGCACCACCCGCTCGCATATGCAGCACGCAACCTCTGCGAGGTTACACATTTGTGCCTCAGCCTCTCCCTCCCACCCATTTGCCTGTTTGCTCGTCTGCATGCTTCTAGCTTTCGACTCAGCCGCAATCCAGCACTGAGCGAACCAAACACCGGACCAAGAACTAGCCTGCACCCAATCATATCCAGTTGCGAGGCTGTCCAAAAGAGTAAAGCGCCGAAAAAAAAAAAACCAAGCAGAACAGAGGAAAACATGTTAGCGTACTAGATAAACCAGATCCTTAAGGCTGAAGAAGAAAAAGAAAGGAAAAGAAAAAGATACTTCAATAATTATCCCGATTTTTTTATAGTTTCTATTTTTTAAACACAGAAGGGGTGGAAGGAGGCACTGAAGGGTATGTTTGTCGTAAAACAATTGATAGTATTGCTCGTACCAGTTAAAGTACAGTACTTGGATGAAAAGAAGGCAAATCATGCAGCGTTTCTTCTTCCACAGCATTAAACACGAACTCAAGGCAACCAGGACTACAATAACACAAAATAGACCGAGTGATAGGTTATCCGCGAACCATTACCCGCTTTTTGGTCTGATCAGAAGACACATATGCGATGCCAAAGTCCGAGCCGTCGTCCGTTCTCTCGGGGCAGAGTGAGTGTTATTCATTTCCTGCCTGACTACCTGCCTATCTCTCACGACGTTGTACGGGGTCATTCATTCCTAATACATTTTCCCTACTTTCCTTGCTCTTTATTCTTTGAGCCTTTTTTTTTTTTTTTTTTTTTTTTTTTTTTTTTTTTGGGGACCTTTAAATTAAAAAATGTTTTTTTTTTTTGAGGGGAAAAAAAAAACACAGTTACGTGCGCGCATTAGACCGGTTTTGTTTAAAAT
>MU864979.1:59441-194835 GCA_033576145.1 Cladorrhinum samala
GGGTTACCTGGGGTTGTGGGGCCCGTTGCCCGCGGTGGAAATGGCGTGGGGGTTGCCCAGGTTGACCTTTTTTTTTTTTTTTTTTTTGCCTTTTTTTTTTTTTTTTTTTTTTTTTTTTTTTTTTCTGGGCCCTTGACTTACTGTACAGGTATCGTAGACAAAATCCCAAAAACACTTATTAAACCCTAAACTGTGAAGGTGGCTAGATAGGTTCAACCCCATCCCAACCAAATATTGATGTTTTTATGTATATAAATCGAGCACGTATCTGATCATCTTTTTCTCCTCTTTTTTTTTAAAAAAAAAACAATGATTTGGTTTGCCACTTAGACACGATGATACTTTCCAAAATAAGAATATTAACTATCCAAACTATACTAACAATACCCCTAACATATATTAGATATATATCAAAATATATATATGATATCATACAATTTCAACCCTTCGATTCCTTTTTACTCCTTCACAAGACAACCCGCACCATAATCCCCAACGATGGCAACAAAAACACACATTAACAACGATGACGCACCAAGGAAAAGAGCCTTTCTATATACAAGAATTATCCCTTCCTCACTAAATAGCCCTCCCTCCAACCGCTCCCGAACCCCCAAGATTTTGCTCCATTACCGCATATCCCTAGCACTCAAACTAGCAAAAGCATCAGGACTATGCCTTCCATTTGTCCATTCCAACCCAACAGCCATCATGCTCTCTCGACTGACATTATGCTGCTTTGCCGGCGCTGGCTGCGCTAGCCCAGCACCACCGCCATTGCTCATCATGAAGGGATTCTTGCTTCCTGCTGCTGGACTGACTGGCGCCGCGTGGGGTTGTGGCTGCTGCTTCTGCTGCTGCTGAGTAGAATATGGACCATTGGGTGTTTGGACTGGCATCGTAGCCTGCGCTGGATCTTGTGCCGGCTGGAACGGTGATGCGGTGTTATATAGAGCCAATATTGAGGCTTTATCTGGTCTCTGTGGCTGCATTTGCTGTTGCTGGTATTGTTGCTGAGGAAAGAACCCCGTAATTTGTGGTGCGAGGCCCATCTGCTGGGGGAACTGCTGAGGGATTTGTTGCTCAGAGATTTGCATCGGCATTTGCTGCTGCTGCTGTTGCTGCTGAGGAAGAAGGTTCATCTGAGAGAGAAAAGGATTCGTTCCTGTCGCCTGCTGCGTCAAAGTTTGCGCGTAAAAGTTTTGCTGTGCCTGTTCTGGTATTTGTGTCATTGTTGGTGACTGCATCCTTGTTGGCGACCGGGTAAAGGGGTTGCTCCCATAATTACTCCCAAAAGTAGCCGCGGTATTGACAGCCAATGGCTGCTGGTGTGGTTGTTGTTGTTGTTGTTGTTGTAGTTGCTGTTGTTGTTGTTGTTGTTGTTGTTGTTGTTGTTGTTGTTGTAGTTGTAGTTGCTGTTGTTGAGCTGGCTGGTTCTGCAAGAATGGATTGTAACCAGTCATGGCCGGTTGCAAGGGCTGAGAATAAGTTTGGCCCCCATTCATCATCGCAGAGAAACCTTGTCCTGCAATCGGTAATGGGGCTGTGAGAGGAGCTGACAGAGGACTCGCATGTTGCTGTTGATATACAGACTGGGGATGTTGTTGCTGAACGACTCCTCCCGTGTGGTTCGGGAACAATGCCTGTGAGGGGGGTGCAAGTGACAAGTTCTGGAAGGCTAGATCAAACGCTGAAGGTTGTATCTGCTGAGGCGGGCCGAATGGATTAGTCGACAAATACGGATTCTTGGTCTGCAATGTCCCCGTCGACTGAGATGAAAGCGGCTGGGCCGGCGGAGGATTGTCGAGCATATCGAAAGGATTGGTGCTTGCTGGACTGATCGGTCGAGCTCGGACATCGGAGCCGGAACTGGCAGTTCCGGGGGTGAGGTTCCTAGATACCGGCATGGACGAAGTCCTCAGAGGCGCCAGGAGGTTTGCCGGTCTTCCATCTCCTTCACCGAGCCTTACCAAAGCCTCAATTGTCTTCTCCAAATTTCCGCCAACTCCTTTCAACACCACAGCGTTCCTGTTGTCATCCGTAAACCCCATGTCCCGCAATTTGGCCAACTTCCTCTCGGTTTCGTCTGCATCGTCCCCATCTCTCTCGATGCTCACCCCAAACGCCTGAGAGGTCTTGTTTTCAGGCTGTGGTCGCGAGGTCCTTTCGTCTCGAGGGCTGGTTGGTGCGCTGCCGCCGCTTGACTTCTTCTTGGATCCGAGCGGAAAGATGGACGATGCTGACCGAAGTCCGAATCGACTGGGGGTCTTGGGTGGTAACGGTGGAGGGGTATCTTCGCTGCTTCCCGTGTGATGCTTCTTGGCCCCGGCAAGAGCGCGGTTCATGTATTTCTGGCGGATGAAACGCTCCATAGCACTGTCGGCCTCATCAACGTCTATTGGGATGTTGGCCTTTTTGTTTTCGGGGTTGTAGATCTTGTTGGACACGATATTGCCGACCTTCTTCATGTTCTGAACTAGACATTAGACCGGCGCAGAGGCTAAGGGGAACGGAGTACAAGTAGTGCCTACGTCGACCTGTTCGTTGGACCAGCTATCCATACTCAACGACTTGACCTTGGACACGTGTGTGCCCATCTTTCGGTGGAGGGTCGCGCATCGCATGCACAAAAAGATGCCCAACTATCATTGCCATTAGTATCGCGCGATCGTCAGGGTGTCACAGCGGGAAGACCGGGATGTCGGGTCGACGACGTACGCTCCATGATGCCCAAGCTGCGAGAAAGAGAGAGAGCGCGTGTTAGTCCAAGGTACAAAATGCAAGTCAACTCGGCTTGGGAGATGGAGAGGCCAATTACAAGGATTGCGTGCTGAGCAGTCGGCGCAAATGTTGTTGCCAGGCACATTCTGAACCAGGTCGTGCAATATCTTTTCGTTGCGCGCCTGCTGGCGCTTGCTTAATGCTCCTGTCATGTTGCGCTGCGGTGCAATATTGTTTTTTGTTTTTGCGATTCTCGATTTTTGTTTTTGTTTTCGAGATTAGCAGGTAAAGAAGAATACGAAGTTCTCGGGAGGTTGACGTGGGTTTGGATTTCCCTTGTGGGCACAGACAACAAGAGGTCGGGAGGGAAACCGCGAAATCCCAAGCAAGCGACTGCCCAGACCTCGCCAACAGGGGGCGCACGCACTCGGGGGAGGGGAGCCAATTACTGGAGGCAATGGGGGCGCCGGGGAACACCTTCCATCAGCAAGGTGCAAGATGCCCTGGAGGGAATTTTACATTGGGAATGGCCCCATCGCGATGCATGGATCCGACGGGAAGTGATGAAATCATCAATGATCCAATCTGCCCGACATCCATCCCATCGCATCATCGCCCGATATGGTTGCCAACCCGCCATCACAGCTTTTTTGGTACAAACTCGAAGGTTGTTGGTGTTCTCTCCTGAGCACCTGCAGGTCGTTTAAGGGCGCTAGTGCTTGGTAACATCGAGGGGCTACCTAATAACTGAATGGGGCCCATCAGGGAGGACCCGCGCTCAGATACTTTTTGGATCTGTCCACCAAGGGGACGGGTGTCGTGCGACAAACCCCCGCAATGAAGAAACTTGCATCTTTTTTTAATCCATCCGGCAGATTCTAGAATCCAGATTAAACCAGGAATCTCACCACGCGACGTCCCATGGGGCTGGGTCATTTCGCGCGACACACAGCTGGCTGAATGTTTTAACCATATTAGACGTCGAGGAGCTCATATATTCCAGCGCCAGTTGGGCGCTAGAAGATCACCCCTGGTCGGCGGATGGAGACCCTGGGAAGCGGATCTGGAACCACTGTAGGTTCTGCTTTGGGCAGGTAGGGTTCCCCTATTATAATTTTATTGTTACTAAAGGTACCATAATCTTTTTTTATACTTATCTTTTCTTGGGAGTCTAGAAAGCTTGTCATCGTTGAAGAGCGGATCAAGCGCGATAGCACGGACGGTATCCATTCTTATTGCATTTATGATGGACCCTGTTGGCAAATCGTTTTAGTGGAGGGGCAAATAACAATCGTCCTAGCGATGAAGCAAGTAGGTACACAACCTCATCGTATTCATTATATTCAACGGTTCGATCTTCTGCATTCTGGCTGCCTTGATACGAGAAAACACCATCGAGTAATACCAAAGAGCTTGGTAGGAACATAAATGGTTTGAAAACCAATTCCGACCGATGAGGTCCTGAGTCCAAGTATCTCTCTCACCTTAGTAACATAAAGCTTGGTTGGCTATTTTGGGCTCGATGGTCGGTTAATTAGCCCATGAGCGTCAACAAAAATCAACACAGGACATTCATCATTATTAATGAACCCCCAACATTCTTCAATACAAAAAAAAATTACAAACACAGGCTGTGTTGAATTTCAAACCATCTAAATAGAAAATGAACCATTCCCGCTCTGAACATGGTTTACCTGTTTGTATTTTAAAGGTCAGATACGTCTATTTTTCATCAAGTCATGATCGGATTGCCAATTCCTGGGCATCAATCCATCGCCAAAGCCCCAGCGCCAAGAACACGGCCGGCAAAAACAGCATCATTGCTGTGGATCGTTCCCTCCGTGGCTTTGGCCCTCGCCAGTTCTCTCTCTGCCTCTTTTCTGTAGTGCGATGGGCAATAGCGGATCCTCGGTCACTCGCTGCTACTTGACCTCGACCGGGACGGATGTGAGCTGGGCGTCGGTGATGATGCCCCTTCCATCTCACCCACGTCCGGTTTCCTGCCATAAACCACATATAGTTTGTGATAAGCATGTATCCTCCGATCGAACAGGCATTTTCGCACATTGACCAACGACACCTTTATTCATACATTCTCAAGTTAGTTCGCATCCAACCTGCCGGCCAATCATAGACCGAAAACTTACCTCGATTTCCTCCAAGGTCTTGTCCAAGAACTTATTGAAGAAACTCAGACTAAACCCGCTCAACCCATCCAGGAGATTCCTCTGCCACAACATGCCCACATGCTTCAGTCTCGACTCCTTCGGCCACCCGTTCAGTGGTATTTTGAACACTGACTCGCGCACGTCAACAAAGCCAACTTCCTTCATCCAATCCTTCAGCTGGGGTCCGATATCAGCTTGCCGGTCCGCCAAGGAAGTGCCGTGATAAAGCTGATATGTCCACTGCAGCCAGGGATAGTCAGGAGGCATGGTGTTGTCGTCGCAATACGGCATCCCGGGGACCTCCTGGCACTCTAACCAACCCCCCGGTTTGAGGTGATTGAAAGCTCGCTGAATTATTTGTTTCTTCATGTCTGACCAGCATGCGAAAGTGACCCTGGTATGAATAAAGTCAAAACTGGCTGTAGGATAGTCCCAACTCTCGGTCCTGCGAGGGAGCATTAGGGTCAGAGAATACAAGGAAATATAAGGAAAAGATCAAGAAAAACGCACGAATCTTCAACAAAAAACCTAACGTTTGGAGGGACAAAGGCAGGTTGTATCGGTGAGAGGTCGGTCCCGATTACTTCGGCTTCTGGATACTCGTCACCCATTTCGATTGCCCAGAGACCGGTACCAGTTGCGATATCTAGGATTTTGCATGGGGCATTGCTGGCGTCGAAGGGGCAGAGGTGGAGACGCTCGTCCATAACCAGCTTGAGGATTTCATACTGTTCGTTCACACGTTCATTTTCCAAGGCGTCGTTGGGGAAGTGGTATGCTGCGTGGAAAAATCAGAGAAAAATGAGCAAGATGACGGGAGAGATATGTGTTGAGGGAGACTTACAGCCAGCACGGTATGAGTGATATGTTCTCCCGAATTCCTCTCTGAACTGTGCGATACTTTCGGACAAGGACTGAGTGTCACTGTGAAATGGGTAGACACAGGTCAGCCGAGCCTCGGCCCCTCAGCTTGGATCAGTGGGGAACACAAACTAGATATCTGCATGTGGAAATGAATCGGTGCCCTGAATGAAGGGACGGTTAGCCGGAAAGGGGGGGCCACAAACGGGGATGAGTGTGTGAGTGGCGGTTACTCACATCTGCCTCAATGCGTGCCGAGTCGTCCAGATAGGCTTCAAATGTGAATTTATAGTCATCTAAAGGAAGTTGGCTAGATCGTGGAGATGACGAAGACATGCTAAGGGCAGTTGGGGGTGCCATTGACCATGTGATTGGGTAGATAGGTCTCTCTCTCTCTCTCTCTGTGTGTGTGTGTGTGTGTGTTGCTCTAGAAGCTCCCCCGCATCCAAGGTGTAGGTGTGAGGCCGAGTCTAGAACAAAGACTTTAAGGGTATGATATCAGTCGAGGCAAAAGATGTGGTGAGGATGAATCAAAAATGGCTGAAAGGAGGACACCACACACACACCACACGGAAACCGGCTGAAACAATATGCAGATCACTGGAAACAAAGGACGGAAGAAGTGGTGGAAAGCCACCGGGTGAAGGAGGGGGAGGGGAGGGGGGTGGCACCCAGACCCAGCAGTTTGGGTCAGCTAGGGACCGCTGGTTGTGTCTCCGCGAGTCCTGGGTGCTTCCCTTCGCCTGGGTCCTTTTATTCTGCACTATCCAACCTGTACTTGCGGCATGTACTGTACATAGATTCCAAGACGGGAGACCCAGCGGCTCGGGTGGGATCCAGGACCGGTTAGGCACATAGTGCATCCGCTGGCGTGGTTCTGTTGGTAAGCTACACTACAACCAGAGAGTCGGGGCGCGGATCTTTAACTTCTTGGGTCCCTGAACCGGTAACGAGGAGATGAGTATCGAGAGGCAAGATTACGTTCAGTGCAGTACCTCAGCACCCGAATGACCGATGCCCTCCACCATCACCAGGTAGTGACAGCTCACTGAATGACAGCACAACCCATGGCTTGACGGGAAACTTTAGGCGTCGGCATGGCAGATCAAGTCAAGGAGGTTTGGGCTCGGTAATTCGTGAGAATCAGCGCGCGCCAATGGAACGGCATGGTAAGTAGAGGCCGGGCGAGCTAGAGTAGCAAGCAAGGCGTGATACCATGGCGATATTTCCAAGGAATCGCAGGAGTTGGCAGTTTCTCCTCAACCCTTTCAAATCGAATGGCAGCAACGGGGAGTCGGGGAGCAGGCAAGCGGTTCCTGGGTCAGCCACTTTCCCTAAAGAAGTACCGAGAGACCCTTGTAACTTTGGCATCCGTGCACAAACCCTGCAAAAATTAGAAATTTTGCAGGCAAAGCGCACAGGCCACCTTTCTGCATATAAATTTCCCGCGACTGATCCCAAATTTCAACCTTTTTCTTCTTTTCTTTCCTCGCCCTTCGGGGCATTTGGTCAATTTGAAACGATACAGAGAAGATTAGCATGGCCCCTGCACTAAGGATGACACGCTACTCAAAGAGACGCTACCAATTTTTTTTTTTTTCACTATACCCACAGCTTGAAGTTGTGATATGGAGAAGAATATGCAATGGGAGCGATCTCCATTTCCGGGTGCCGTGATGTGATGCTGCATGATGGGGCGGCTTGCAGGCGGCCAATGTTTCTGCTCATCACCACGACCGACCGGCTCTCTTTCCTATACGCTTCCCCAATGTAAATCTTTTTGGGAGGGGCCGGAGGACCGAATCCCCTTTTTCCTACATCACTCGCCAATGCATCAAGTTAAATTTCTTGCACGTTACACCCGTGCCGGCATGTTGCAACGGCTGCCTTCCTTATCAGTATTAGTTGGTAGTATTTGGATTCCGAAGTCGCCCGCCTCGGTGGTATTGATGCAGCAGAATGCGTGAAAGCTCCGTGATAACCCTTGATGACGAGATGCAGCAGTCCTGATGCAGTGAGCCCGCTTCACCCACAGTTTGGCCCATCATGTGTAGTGTCCGGCTTGTCTGCATCTAGTGAACAATCTCCAAGATAGTTTCAAGTTGGTAACAAGCAAGGGAACCTGTAGAGAAGGAAAACGAAAAAGAAAAAGAAAAAGAAAAACAAGAGGCATTTTCTAGCCTTGGGGACACCATCACATCAAACACACTCATATCCCCGTACCAAATTGAAACAAAGCAACTGAATTCCCAGCACTCCGGCACCATGTCACAACCTAACCGCACCTCACCGTCGGTAACCAACCACACCGAGCCGCCGCCCCAACTAGATACAGAATCATCCTATCTCCTCTCGTCGTACACTGCCCTCCGCCAGACCCTCTCTCCTTCCCTCATCCCTCCCCTCTCGAACCCAATTCTCCCTGACGCTTCCCTGCTCCGCTCCCTGACTCAATCCCTCCCACAATCTCTTCCTCCGGCTCCCCTAGGCACCGAAGCCACGACGAGCCACCTCCTGACCACCATCCTCCCCTCCCTGAACCATCAATCCCTCTCGCCCCACTACTACGGCTTCGTGACCGGCTCGGTCCACCCGGCCGCCCAGTTCGCAGACAACCTCGTCTCGGCGCTCGATCAAAATGTCCAGGTCCACCTGCCCGCCCATTCCGCGTCGACGCGGATCGAGGATTCCGCCCTGCGCATGGTGATTTCCCTGCTGGATCTCGACCAGGCGCACTGGAAGGGCCGGACCTTCACCACGGGGGCCACGGCGAGCAACGTCGTCGGTCTGGCGTGCGCTCGCGAGGCCGTCATCGCACAGAGGCTGCCGCCGGGCCCGGGAAAGACGGTGGCGGATTTGGGCCTGCTCAGGGCCTGTCTGGAGGCCGGCATCAGGGACGTGCAAGTCTTGACCAGCTTGGGACACTCTTCGCTGAGCAAGGCCGCAAGCGTGGTCGGGCTGGGACGCGGGAGCGTCAAGGACGTTGCGAGGGAGGAGGAGCCGTGGAGGCTGGATCTGGATGCGTTGGAGCAGGAGCTGAAGAAGGAAAAAGAAGGAACCGTGAGCATTATCGCTGTTAGCGCCGGCGAGGTGAACACGGGGCGGTTCGCTACGGGATTGTTGGATATGCCCAAGATTCGGAGTTTGGCGGATCGGTACGGCGCATGGGTCCATGTTGATGGCGGTAAGTTGACCCTGATCTGGAAATAAAGATTGTGGCATCGAGACAAACTGACACTGTCTTAAAAATTAGCATTCGGACTCTTTGTGAGGGCCTTACCCAAGACTGATGAGTTCTTGGCTTTGCATGCAGGTGTTGCGGGTATGGAACTGGCTGATAGTATTGGAGCCGACGGTCACAAATTATTGAACGTTGTAAGTTGATCTTGAAAATTGTGTCACGTAGATGAATGGGTATCTAATTTCTCAAACAATAGCCCTATGATAATGGAATCTTTCTCTGTCGGCACCCTTCAATCCTGAGCCAGGTGTTCAGCAATCCTAACGCCGCATACCTTGCTTCGGCTGCAGCCAACGATCCCGATGCCATCCTGAGCCCTCTCAACATCGGCATCGAAAACTCTCGCCGTTTCCGAGCCCTTCCAGTCTATGCAGTGCTTCTCAGCGAGGGCCGAGAAGGCATGGCGGCAATGTTTAGTCGAATGGTGCAGCTTTCGAGGAGGATTGCGGCGTTCATTCGGGACTCGGAACAGTATGAGTGGTTACCGAGTGGGGATGCGTCACTGGAAAGCACCTTCATAATAGTACTGTTCAGAGCCAAAGACCAGGCCCTTAACAACGTATTGGTTGATCGCATCAATGAGACGAGGAAAATATTTGTCAGCGGGACAAGCTGGGGCGGGAAGAAGGCGGTTCGTTTAGCTGTTTCGACCTGGCGGGTGGATGTCGAACGGGATGCGGCCGTCGTGGAGGAGCTGCTAACAGCTGTTGCTGAAGGTCAAGCTTCGTAAACTGGCGTAGAGGAATGATCAAATTATTGTGTGTTCGCGACGCTTGAACTTCTGAGATTGGTGACTGGACGTCCAAAAAAAAAAAAAGTCGAACTGCTCTCGGCCAGAGTTACTGAACTATTGGCGACGCTCCGATATCCCCCCCCCCTTTCCCTTTCCTCCTTCTCCTCCCAACCCCTCCAATCCGCCTACCGTTTCTGATGGCGCTTTCAAATCAACCAAGTTAATTGTATTTTCCATCCCGTTGGGAAGTTCCTCTCCAGCGATCCTGCCTCTTCCCAAATATGTGTAACTCCTCAATTGCCTTTATCCGAACTTGCGGCTGCCACCCTTGAATTGCTTCTCGCTGCTTCCATCCTTCTTTCTACCCTTGCCAATCAATTCCAAATGTCCCGCTCTTTCACCCAGCATCATTTCAGTGCGCGAGGTAAGACCGGATGTGAACTTTTTCGCAACCTTGTCGGCTGTCGACTTCTTTGCCTTCTGCGGCTTGACGACCGATCCCGTCTGTTGTTTTGGCTTCGGCGCCTGCTTCTTGTTGCGATTCAAGCCGGGATTCGGCTTGGGTGCCTTCTTTATAGAACCTTGGGCCATCTTTTGATCGCGACTCTTGGACGTACTTGAGAGTGGCGAAGAACGACGGTAGGTAGAACAATGGAAGAGGGTGTTTGTGTTTGTTGAACAAGCACACAAGTTCTGGTGGGGCACCGAGATCAAGAGAAAAAAAAAGTGGGTTGGCGGAATTCTGCCAAAGCTTACCGCCAACGAAACATAACGTTTCTCGGGATGTCGGTGCCTCCTGAGCGCCTAATGTAAAAAAGAAGATAGAACGAATCTTTGTGAGAGAAATCTACATAATGCCCTAGCCCAAAACTTGAGAGCACCTCCCATCAAACCTCCGTCAGAAACGCCAAGCCCTCCCCTCCATGCTAAGATAGAATAGCCAAAGCAGCCCAATAGTCTCCCACTCCAAAAAAGAGATGTCGCGCCTAACGAATATTTCTAATGATAAATCCACCTCTAATATGCCTTATGGCCCTTTTTCTAAAGCAAAATTCCCTCACCCTCCTCCTCGCCAACGTCTTCCTCTTCACTCCAGTCCAACGAAGCCGCAGCCAGCTCGGCCTGTCTCTGCACCTCAGCTAGTCCGCTCAGCTCAGCGACGTAGTCCCGGCTCTCCAGCGCCTTCTTCACAAACTCCCATCCTTCGTCCTTGTATGCCGAGAGAATCGGCTTACTGCACGCGCTGCAGTGTGTGAAGGACTTGCCGCTGATCTTCAAGTTGTCAAAGGTGGAGAGAAACCCTCGGATCTGATGTGGGATAATGCCCAATGGATGCTCGGGCGGGTCACGCTCAAAATGATTTGACCCGGATGAGGATGCGATAGGAGCTGGAGCATGCTGTTTCTTTGGGTGTTGGAGGATGCTGGTAAAAAGCTCAACGAGAAGCGCAGATGCGATTGCTGCAACGCCCGGTCGAGTAACGGTACATTGCTGGTCCAAAGTTTGGTCTTTCATTGACTGCGATTTGTTAGCCCTTCCTTGCAGTACGTCCCGGGGCAAGAAATTCTCACATCAGCTGCGACAACTACGTCATTGCAGAAATAGCATCCCAGGGTGTCTTCGCTTCCATCCTCTGGCAGTGCACCATGTCTCATCACCACATACGTGTCAAAACCAAGAGCAGCATTCAACACAATCTTGTTGGAAGCTTTGCCCATCAGCGTGGGAAGCCACCTGGACTCACGAGTATCCATAAGAAGGAAGATGGCATCGTGTGACTCGATCAGCGCTTGCAGCTTCTCGAAGTTCTCCTTCACTTTTGCCTCTTCCCTGATAGGGTGTCCCAGCATTGGCACAGACAAAAGATGGCCCTCCGCATCGACACCGGGGTAAATCTTCTTCAGGGCATCCGCGGCACGGAGGGCCTTGGGCTGTCCCCCGCTCAAGCAGTCTTCGAATTCAAATAAAGGCTGCCGTACGGGATTCGAGAATGATACGTTGCCGTAGTCGACGAATGTGATCTTTCTCACGCCCCAGCCCATAAGATTCCTAGAAACATAGCTTCCAAGCGTTCCTGCGCCAAGAAGGAGACATTTTGTATTCTTGATAGTGTCGAGATCCAGACTTGGTGCCAGTCGCCACTTCATCAGCTTCAGGTTTAGATCGACCGCCTGATCTGCTAACCTAGTCGGATCCATATACTCGGCTAGGTTGGCGACGCGGGCTCTCAACTTCCCAGCTGTGTCCCTCTCCCAGCCCGTCACATTTGGCATCTTTGTCAATTCGGTGCTGTCGGCCAAATCAACCGACAACGGAAGAATGATGCTTCGGGCTTCGTGCCTGCGAGGCTGCGTGTCGCGGTAACAAAGAACCTGCACCTTGTTCAGACGGTATCGATGCGAGACGAGGACAAGGAGATTTCGAAGAGGCCATGCGGGATATTCAGGGTAAGTCGATGGATCCACAAACGAAACATATCTGTCTTCCTCGGGAACATTGTTGAAGAAACCAGTCTCAAAGTCCCTGAGCGCGCCAATCTGCCACCTATAACCAATATCCGGCACAGTGTCGTCAACTGGGTGCCGGCCCGATGTATCTTCCCCTCGAACTTTCTTGGCGAGGAAAAACCCGTGCTCTTTCTCATTGCTGACGCTGTACCGCCATGTGCCTACTGCCTCGACCAGTGCTGTACTTTCCTTGGAGTCGAGCCGTCCGATATCCCCAGTTCGCTTCCACTGGGGATTTGAGTGCAGTGCCGGAAATGCGAACCAGTATGTGAATTTGTACTTTTTCAAGTCTGCAAAGGAGAGGATAAGAAATGAAGAGAGGAGTGAGGGTAATGAATAGATGGTGCCATCTTGGATTGACTCCCAGATCTGCCGGACACGTAGATTAGTCAGAGGGCTTCGAGGCTGGAGTGGCAAATCAGATGCCTACCTGGCGGGCGGCATCTTGGATCATGCTCTGCTTGTCTATGTTTCTAAACTCTTCAATAGTGTTGACATTCTTGATATAACCCTTTGCGCGGCATGTGTTCACTGGGATGCTGCCTCGCTTGTTAGAATCGCGTACTAGTGCAACACTCTGCTGACTAGATTAGGCACTCACTCCTTGCTTGTCAGGGCATTCCCGAGGATCTGCATCCTCGAGCTGAGCTCGGGAGCAGCCTGAGCGCGAGGCTCGTAGAGGCCGAGGACCGGCCTCGCCGACGAGTCCAACCTGTCATGGTCAAGCTTTGACGCGAAAAGGGCTGAATAAAATGGTAATTCAATCTCCGAAGAGAAGGGCGCAAACTTGAGGTCAGCCATGACCTGTGATGTTTCAGGAGTGGGATCCGAGATTCGAAGTTCGGAACTTTGTTATTCTTGGGCCGTTATGGGAAACGAAGCTGAGTAAAAGATGTGGGGGATATGCAAAATCGCATCCAGGCGTTCACGGACCGGTCCGTTGAGAGTAATGATGTGGTCGGTAACAATAATAATTTTTAAGTTTTCTTGAGGATTTAAACGGGTTTTGTTTCAGACGGATCAAGAGTTGAATGACTCAAAATAGTATTCCCGATCGAGAGGCTAGACTTCCAGTTTCCCAACGTAGATGTTTGGAACAGGGCACCGAGAGCGGAATTTTGAGACTCGAGTACCAATAAGACCTGGGTCAGCTGTGATGTGTCACTCCTGGGCGATGACCAATACAAGACTAGTCAGCAGATCTGGAAAGATCCTAGAGTTTGTGAGAAGTTGGCGATTTCCGACTGAGGCAGTGTGGTGGGATGAAAGCTGCCCGGGGGGGAGGGTAGCGGGGAGCTTCTCCAAGCTCTGGTGACTTGCCCCGCACCGCTCTCGTAGCCCGCAGCTGATGCCTGTCTGTCTCACAACAGCGGCTGACCCCGCCAGAACTGAGAGCGACAGGTCTCCGGCAGATCTTCGGATGATACTCCAAAAGCCAAGCCTCTGGACGCGGCCCCTGCTGTGACGGATTAAAGTGGTTGCAGAAAACGCGTGTTTTGGGCAGAAATCGCGTCTCACTGAGAAATCGAGAGATAGAGTTCAATGTCTGTGAATATCTTTAATCAAAAATAAACCGACTGCCCCGATTTTAACATCAAATTCAAGTTTTGAGCCTTGGTCATCAAAATGTTTATCGGCATTTGCGGCAGTAAACAACCCCACCCTTTTTTATTCATAACGCAACCATTTCCCGCTTACACACCCTTTCTTCCCTCCCAGGTATCTGCGCCGGCAAACGCACCATAGCCAGCTACCTAGCCGACCACCACGGCTTCACTCACCTCTACCTCCAGAGCCCGCCCCCATCAGACTCCTCATCTTCATGTCAAGATGACACCCTCCCCAGCAGCGCCGATTCCAGCGCCCTCATCGCATCCTCGTCCTCATCTCCTCCATCGACACCACCCGAGCACACCTTCTCCTGTCCTGAAGCCCTCCTAGACTATGTAACCAGATCATGGCGCTCCCGCTTCGTCACAACCGACATCCCCAACTCTGAGGTTCTCTCCCTCTACTCCCGCCGTCCCTTCTTCCTCCTCATCTCGGTCGACGCCCCCATCCTAGTCCGTTTCAAACGGTATCGAGCCCTCCACGCGCACGCCGAAGCCTCTCTGGAATCCTTTCTCGCGCTCTCGGATGGGGATCTCTATTCGCCGGGCCCTCAAAACCTGATGACGCTCATCTCCTCCGCCGCTATTCGCCTCCTCAACACCTCTTCCTCCCTGGCCCACCTCTACGCGACGCTCGGCACCTTGGATCTCCTCAACCCCGACCGGCTGCGTCCGTCCTGGGACGCGTACTTTATGGCGCTGGCTTCGCTGGCGGCTCAGCGATCCAACTGCATGAAGAGGAGGGTGGGCTGCGTAGTGGTCAGGGATAAGCGCGTCATCTCGACGGGATACAACGGCACGCCCCGCGGGCTGCAAAACTGCGGAGAGGGAGGCTGCGGGAGGTGCAACACCGGCGAGGGATCGGGACACGGGCTTGCGACGTGTTTATGCATCCACGCCGAGGAGAATGCTCTCCTCGAGGCCGGGAGGGAACGGGTGGGCGGGAGGGCGGTGCTGTACTGCGATACCTGTCCTTGCTTGACGTGCAGCATCAAGATCGTTCAGGTCGGGATCGAGGAGGTGGTTTACAGCCAGGGATACAGCATGGATGGAGAGACAGCTGGGGTCTTCATGGCAGCGGGAGTCAAGCTGAGACAATTTGTTCCGGTGAGTTTTTTTTTTTGTTTTTTTTTTTTTTTCATCTCTTTCCCTTTGTCTTTTAAATGCATTTCCTTTTGCTGCAAAGAGAAGGAGAACCTGCTGACAACTAATGAGTGCAGCCTGCAAATGGGTTGATTCATCTTGAGAAACTGGACTTGAAGTAGATATACCCTTTCCTCCCCTTCCTCCTCCTTGTGTTGGTGGATGTTATGAAATATTCCAAGGTTTTGTTTGTTCATATTAGATTCTGTAACGACGACATCGCAAGGGGACTTATGGCAGCTCCTTGAAGTGGTTATAGTACTTGAAAGCCGCACTCCATGCGTCCTCCCCCCCCCCCCCTTAACCTCTAAACTATCATTTATATCCTTCCGGGAACCTTGTTGAAACCAAGCATTCACCAGCAGAGGCTCTTTAGGTGATATTGTTGGACCCGATACCTCTTTTATCTGACCTCGGTATGCCAAAGTTTGGAACACAAATTCAGTTTTTCCAAATCCACCTGTTAAATGAAAGCCCCATAGCTCCGAGCTGGGAGCGGCGCCGTGCCCCATGCCAGGTTCCATCGCCGAGGTTACTCTCTCGGTAATTAACATCAGCGCAAGGATGTAATTGTGAATGATGCTGAATGGATTTGACCAGATATCTTATGTCATCAGGCTCTACGTATGCAGATCTACCACAGTAGAGCGGGAATTATTGGCCAGCCCGGAACAGTCGGATAAAATTTCATCAGATGGAAATCCGCGGTTGTGGAGCCATGATGCAGGCACCAACAACCAAATCCCGCACCTATGCAGACGAAAGTGGGGGAGCTTGTCTTCTAGAAGAGCACTTGATGCGAGGTATCAAATATTTATTAAGGTAAAAGAGAAAGTTTGCAAGATAAAGAAATATAAAAGCTGAAAACCGAGGTCCGCCAGGTTTACCCCATCACTCCCTTCTCATTCCCCACGGGGAAACCAAAGACGGACTCCAGATTAGATCGAAAATTCCTGTTCCGAGGAGGCCACCCATAAGAAGGCGTCCTAAATTAGATGGGTAATGAGTGCAGATCGATCGTTGACGAATTTGTTGTCGAGCGAGCGAACGCGACGAACAAACGGGGTTGATTGCTTGATTCCATTGCCCCTTTTTCGCGAAACCCAAAGTCCTAGTCCCACTGCTGAAACCATTGCTAATGATAACGGGAGAGCAAAGAAGTTGGTGGTTGCGCTGGCTGTTTGCTTGTAAGACGGTATCACCAATTGATGGGCGTGTGCGCGCGTGTGTTTGCAGGAATATCGTTGTCGCGGGTTGTCATTGTTCGATCCGCACCCCTTCCCTTCCAAGAATTCCCACCCTACCAAAACCATCTCTCCTCGGGTGGTATTTTGCCTTTTCTTCATAATCCAATCCCCTCACAATCATTCCTCCTCCAGAGAGAGTCATTAACATATCATGTCGGATACCCATCCCCATCTCGGTCGTCCCTCTTCCGCTTCCAAACTCCCCCATGTGAAAAAATCAAGACGCGTTGGCTAATATTGTATCAAGGAATTAAAGGTTGGGGTATTTAGATGACTTGGGCACGTCTCTCCTTGCGAGCGGCCATCTTCTTCATGACAAACAGGAAGATGAGACCAATGCCGACGACGCCAACAATGCAGAAGACGACCATAACACCAGCATTCTTGGCGGGCCAGTTGCTGCGCTTGGCGAGCTGGGAGTAGGAGTAGTCAATGGCGGGCATTTTGAGTGAAAGCGTGTAAAAATTAGGTTACTGAAGGTGGATTGAGAGTTAGCAGGTTGAGCGTGGTTGAAGAAATTGACAGACTGCGATTTTGAGCGGTGTATAGGAAAAAGAAAACAAACACAGGTTTGTTTTCAGCGGGACTATAAAATCGGGGTAGGAAAGCATTGACCGCTTGGCGATTGGCTTGGCGACGGGCAGAAGGTTGAGATGCGCTTGGCGTTCGTCATTGGACCCAATTGGCCTCGAAAAAAAAGCCCGCGTTCAAGCTAAGAAAGCCAGCTCCAAAGAACTCAACACCACACACATCACTCGACGGGATGGCGCCGGCGCAGTTTTGATAACGAGCGATCATGATTGACATGGAATTGGGTGTTTTGAAGAGAGTGTGAGCTTACAAGTTTAGGTAGTAGATGAGTAGTTTTGCAAAACTAATTGAAAATGTCCGAGAGAGTCCTGCTAGCAGCGACGGAGGAACAGAGATTCGTTTGGTTTTGGAGGGCGAGTGAACAACACAGGACGTTTATAGGCAGGCAAATGAAGCCGTGAATTATGATCTCTGCGGCAATCGTCTCCAGAAGGGGGGGATATTGTCGAGTGAGGTTGGAGAGGAAGAGGGAATGAAAAAGGGAAGAAATCAAAGCTCGAAGGCTGGGGAGTGAAGGAGACAAAATAACCCCGGGTGGGTCACCTCGGCGGGCAAGCCAAAGCGACAAAGCTTGGCCACCACCGGAGGCACGGAAGCAACCTTGCAAGGTGCCGGTAACCACAATCCACACGGGTGAGGTGACAGGATGGCGGCTCGATACTGGGGGGGTGCAGCGGCATCCAGGGCCTCTTCTTTTCCTGTCGCTGCGCGAATTTTGTAATGGCAGGGATCTCCAGGGCACGACTCGCACCGCTCTCTGCAGCTCACATATGTACGGTGAACTTTCTTGAAGGAGCCTGCGGGAATGTAGGAATTCGCTGGAGAAAAAAATTTGCTTGAACTCCGTCTACTATGTACGAAACAGCATACATAAGATACCTACGGTGTATGTCTAGGATTTGATCTTTTTTTCTTTGGGTATGGGATATCCTGCAAGAACTTAACGATGTAAAAGTGTTGGTGTGTTTGGGGCGAGGGCGCGGGATTGGAATGGCGGGGATAAACACAATCGGCAAGCGTTGGCGGTTTGGCGGTGGTCAACCGGGCACAAAAATCAGGATGTTATTCCCTGCGCGCCTTAGCGTTGGTGGACCCCTGGGCGGGGCAAATTGTGCATCCAAGCTTGAGCTAGCCACGCTCGCCTCGTGGACGGTGGAATGACCTCGATGAAAGAGTGGGAGTTGACGGGAAGATCGCCAAGGGAAAAAAAAAATCTCTGGCCGTACGGATACCTACACAGTACATGCACATCTTCTGTTCAGCGAGCTAGGGGTCGCTTTTATCGCTCTTGACCACTTGCTAGTAGGTAAGTATTGCTGAAGCCATAGGTCTCGCGCTTTCGCGTTTCCCTTATCACCGCGTCCACAGCCTGGTGTAGGTAGAGGTACACCTTCGCAGCGTACCGACCGATACCTACCTGAGAAAAGAACTTTTCCATAATCTCCTCGGACGCTTTCCTTCATCAATGTCCCCTAACACGGAAAATCTCCAAAGATACAAGGCTTGCAAAGGCTCTCTCACGAGCACGCGGTGAAAAAAAAAAAAATACTTGGACCAGTATGCCCGGGTTGTGTTAGCGATTTGGTCCAAGTGTTTTCTTCCACCCCCGTGACGAGGTAATTACTTGTAAGAGTTTTGCCATCAAAGTGTCATAGCAACTCCGTGCAATGACATGCTGCCGGTGCCACCGCAGAGTCAACTGTTTCACACCGCTCTCACTGATGATTCTGTCTCCGAGGAATACCGAAAACTTCCAATAGTACGTACCGTGGTTTTTGCACTGACTAGCTGTGGCGGCGGCAGCATCAAGTGCTACCATAAATCCACCAAGTCCTTTTGTGCCTGGCTTGTGCTGCGGTTGTTTGCATGGATATGCATGCAACCTTTGCTCGAGCTTCCACATCGTGGGGCCCGCCTTTTTCTCTT
Organism: Cladorrhinum samala; assembly: GCA_033576145.1. Lineage (NCBI taxonomy): Eukaryota > Fungi > Ascomycota > Sordariomycetes > Sordariales > Podosporaceae > Cladorrhinum > Cladorrhinum samala. Next base: position 78,190 of record MU864979.1, read on the forward strand.
GGGGGCGAGAGTCGCCGAGCAGACAATCAAGAGTGGGACACTTGAAGCCATTCGAAGACGGCGCTCCTCTATTCCCCTGGCGGTGATAGGTGGGTATTAACCTGGGGTTGGAATTGATGCATAACTAAGGTATGTCTCACACCCTGATTGCATGCATTTTATGTATGTATGTATGTACATCCCATCTCGAATTCTCCAGTACGTAGTCTCCTCCGTCAGCATCAACAACAGCGGATGTCTTTTCGGCTGCCCCGAGAGGTAGGAGAACGGGCTCCCATGTCATGTCGTCCTTCTTAGCAAAGCGGCCCCTGCCGATGCCCTTGCCGCTTGCCAACCACAATACACCATCAAAGAACACACGTCCCCCAATTATTAGCACGAAATAGGCGCGGGGCCGGGAATCTGGTAGGACTTGCCACCGTTGTCAGGCTGGCCAGTGAGGCCGTAGATGCTGGTCTGGATGCCGGGGCCGTTTTGCTGGTATGCGCCGGGGAAGCTGACAGTCTGAGAGGGGGTGAAACTGCCCGAGCCTGATACATTTATCTGCGCACAGCTCATGTAAAACTGAGCTTGACCGGGCTTTGAGGCTGAGTGGAGAGCGAGGGTTTCAACGCGGAGAAGATATTGGCCTGGAGCGATGCATTGAGGGAGGTTGAAATAAACCCAACCGTTGTTTTGGATCATGGTATCAACGGCCCACTTCTTGGTGTTGGTATCGAAACCCTCGTGCCAGATCTTGAACCTGCCAAAAATGTCAGCTCAAAGTCCCATCACAGTAGAACTCATGGACAGGTTTCATCCAACATACCACTTGAGGCCAGTGATTCCAGTAGATGCGGCATTATCAACCTTGGCGAGGTACGCCTGGATGGGACCCTTGTGAGATTTGGCGATGGGGTGGTCGGCGTCGTTGGCAAACTGAGCACCGCCAATTACATGGCCCCAATAAGCACCGAGCCTGTCACCAGCGGCGACGTTGATGACGGTGTTGGACTTGGTGCCCGACTGACCGCAGATGATGGCCTGGTCATTGACATTCTGGACGGGATTGTTGTTGTTCGGGGCTCGGATACCGGTCAGTTGTCCCTGGTCCTTTCCGTTGACGGAGAGTTTCTATCATTGACGTTAGCTGATCTGTGTCTTTTTACATTGCCCAAGGGAGATGTAACACACCTGGAAGATAGTGTGAGCCTCTACGGCAGAGAGGCCGTAGGCCAGAAGCGTGACGAGGGAGAACTTCATGATTGCTTGTTGACTGGGACAGCTCAGGTTGCCTTGATGCGACTCAAGAGGTCCTATTCATCTGGTAATCATCGCAGTATTTATATTGTTTTCGAGGCCACACCTCCCCGAGATCGCCCCCTCCCCCTTAAGAGAGACAGACAGGCAGGCGTCACCTCCCGCACCCGTGCGTGTTCGCCCGAGAAAGGCGCCGGTATCCCAAATCCCGGACACGTCAAAACATGCATGTATATTGCAGATGACGGCATCTTGTCCCTGTGAGCAACTTTGACAAATGAGTAGGTCCGCAGGGGCGGGATGAAGGTTGGATGGAGGTGGCTTGCAGGGCCGGTAGTCGAAAATCGCGGGGCCCCGGACTTCTCAAAGGAGGCCAATTTATTCAGATAAACTGGTGTTATATTGCTCACCTCCGTTTCACGGTAAATGGGGTTGAACAACAGCATGCAATTGGGGCCCGCCATCCTCAATGCCGTTCCCGTGTCTGATGGCCAGCCACTTTAGGCGGTATCCTAAGCCCGTTCCCAGAAGTCCAAATAAGGTCAAGCCGGAGCGCTTCCCATTTGGGCCGACTGACGAATAGCTGGTCGTATGCCTTGGAACTGTATAACTGGTGTTGGTGTCATGCGATATAGAAGCCTCATATCGAGCCTCGTCTGCAATGCCACCAACCTAAACCATGGGATGGCATCCGAGATCCCAAGACGGAGAAACCCATGTTCTTTTGCTAACCGCGTGGGAGGCTGAACCAGCTGCGATTGATGGAATATAATTACAAGACAAGAAAAACCCGGGAATCAGGGTGATGCGCATGGCAACCGGGGTAGTTGACGCCTGACTTCCAATGAAGGAGGCCATGCAGAGCAAGGTGTGGGTGGTCGTCAGAGCGGTCATGCTCTTGATGACTTGATGGGGCAGATAATAATTGAGAGATTTCATTCTAGGTGTTACTTGAACAATCTCTGGTCGGTGTTACTGGGGAAGGAAAAGCGTCTCACATGGGGCACAAGGGGCCTCTAGGTTCTTGTCTCCCAAGAAACACAACCGATCTGGGACGGGAGCACATCGAACCAGGAAAATCTTTTCAAGGTCAAACCAGATCTTGAGCTTTCTGGCAGCCTACCTCCAAGGTCACTAATCTGGGCATTTCGCGGTGGAATTTTTGCCACATTATTTCTGCTCTCCAAAGAAAAGTTGGGTCGACCATGAAAGCAAGCGAATGTAAGAATTGGACAGAAGACACGGGAGTGGAGGTGTTGCTGTTGTTGCTGCTGTTGCTGTTGCGTGGAATTCAATTGCAAAACAAGATAGAGAAATAGAGGGGGGGGGGAAATAAACAAGCACCCATTTCTTCCCAACATCTCGAAAAAAAAAAGATTTCCCAGTACGGAAATTCAATTTGCATCATAAAGGGATTGATGTTGCCGCCTTTGCTCAGACCATTGAGGAGGGGAGGGGGGCTTGAGCTCGATTGAAGCTGCCAAAACTCGGTTAAAAGAATAAACCGAGCTTTGCACCGGTCTTGACCAATCACTCTGCCGCAATTGTCAGAGCAATGTGGGACGTGCACGATAATGGGCGTGGGAGCTGTGCAATCACCAATCGCCAATTGAAGACGACGAAGCGAATCTAGCTCGACGACGTCAAGTCCGCCGCCGTCAACAACAGAGCAGCCCCCCCCCTCCCTCTCCCAACTCTCCGCAGTTGCTCGACGCATACCGAACGCCATGGCGAGCAAGCTCACCCCGTTCCTCATGCGGACGGCCGCCCGGTCGGCGAGCAGGGCATCGCGGCCCCTCGTAGCTCCCCAGACCACTCGCACATTCTCCATCTCGGCGAGGAAACAAAGCGACGTGCTCATGGTGCACCGCAACACCCCCGACAACAACCCCGAAATTCCCTTCAAGTTCACCGAGCAGAATGAGAAGATCATCGCCGAGGTCCTCAAGCGGTACCCACCCCAGTACAAAAAGGCCGCCGTCATGCCCCTCCTCGATCTCGGTCAGAGACAGCACGGCTTCACCAGCATCAGCGTCATGAACGAGGTTGCCCGCATCCTCGAGATGCCCCCCATGCGCGTGTACGAGGTGGCTTCTTTCTACACCATGTACAACAGGACCCCCGTGGGCAAGTTCCACGTCCAGGCCTGCACAACGGTAATTTCTTTGCCCGCCCCTCCACCCTTGCACAGAAATTAATCATCATTGAACACGGCTGATTTTTGCCTTTTTTTTTTTTCTCTTCTCTGAATAGACCCCCTGTCAACTCGGAGGCTGCGGCAGTGACGCCATAGTCAAGGCGATCAAGGAGCACTTGGGCATCAAGCAGGGCGAGACCACCAAGGACGGCCTCTTCACGTTTATCGAGGTTGAGTGCCTCGGCGCCTGCGTCAATGCGCCCATGGTTCAGATCAACGACGAGTACTACGAGGATTTGACCCCCGAGACCATCAAGTCCCTGCTCACGGCGCTCAAGGAGAGCTTGACGGACGTGAGCAAGACTCCCAAGCCTGGTCCGGTCAGCGGGAGAGATACATGCGAAAACATCGCCGGGTTGACGAATTTGACGAGCGAGCCATGGGGCACTGAGAAGACAAGGGATGATTTGTAGATTTCTTTTTCTTGTTTTACTTCCTAGGGGAATAGGGAACAACAAAAGAGATGTGATTGTACAAAAAGTATTTATTGAAGATGCCAAAAAAAAAAAAAAAAAAGAAAGCGTATTTGTGCGCCGAGACTGGGGAACTGACAAAGATTCACTAAAACCAAAAAAAGAAAGACATCGGGCCGTTTAGACGATGGAAAATTTGAAAGTTGGTTTTCCTAGTTGCCGTATATATCAATTTTCTCCGTTTTTATATATGAAGCAGCCTCTTCTTGGGGCCTTCTCTGCGCCCATATCCCCGATATTGTTCAAGTAACGGCAGGCGGCTGGCTAACTAAGAATTATTCCACCAAGGATAACAAAACATGGTAATTGCTCATACTGGCTAACCAACAGAAAATCTGCCGAAACGCCAGGGACACTGCGAATGGCTGCTTGATCAACATAGGGATGCCGGGCTGCCGTCTCTCACACAACCCAAGAACAGCAAGAAGCGAATTAACTTCACAGAAACCGTCACGTTAACAAGGAAATGCCTACGAGCCACTAGATAGAGGGGCAAATGAAAAATATTACTCCTTTCCAAAGAAACAGCAAATGAAAAGCGCCGCCGCTTATTACGAAGCTTCCCAAATCATAACAACCGGTAAAGCACCAACCTAACCCAGCCTCAGGATCCACCCGTCACCCAAGACCGTCTCCCCCTCTCCTTTTCCGCCCCAGATCACGATTCCATTCTCCTCTAACTCGCCCATCGTGGCACTAGCGATCCACGCCCTGCCATCCGGCCCCTCAGCCGACGCATCATCCTCATCATCCTCGGGGCCCAACTCAACCGCCGTCCACCTTCCCTCGCCTTTTCTCCCAACAACACCCAACACAGTATCAGTAGCGCTAGCAATCGACATACCCTGGCTGGGCACCTGGTATACCCAAACATCATCAAGATACTTCTGGCGGTTAGGACCAGAACCAACACCAAACATCAGAACCAAGTACTCCCTTCCACCACCAACCGTAATGGCCTGCAAGCCCGCGGCCTGTCTCTGCGCCGGCAAACCTCCATTCTCATCCACTACACCCAAAGTTTTCCACCCCCCATCCCTAGACGAAAGCACCACCTCCTCGCCTCCGGAAAACTTATCGTTGAAGTTATCGACAACCAACTCCAAGTACTCCAGCTTGTTCCCTGCCGTAAACGCATAGAGCCTGCTCTTGGAAATCGCCAACGCAGGGTCAACAACAGCTGTCCCAAGCGAAGGCAGAACCTGCCAGGTTTTGCCGCGCACATCAAAGGCCCACACCTCGTCCGTCTCCTTCTCCTCGGTAACTCCTCCGGCAATAATAAATGTGCCATATCCGTCAGCATCCAAGTCTGTAGCTTTTTCCGCCACTGTTCCGACAACAGGATTCTGCGGGGTGCCGTACTCTTGCCGGTCCTCGGAGGAACTACCTAGGGCCCAGTCCTGCCAGGACTGAGGATGACGGGAGTGATGAGAGCGGGGCTTAGAGAAGGTATCGGGCTTCTCCGTGGCCACTGCTGCGTGGCCGTATCTGGGTGAAGGGAACATGGTGTCGGGGACTGGGTCCGAGTGGGACCACAGTGAGGTGCGTGTGTCAAAAATCCAGACGCGGCCTGATTCATCTATGGAAGCACCATCGGAATCGGGCGAACGACCGCCGAAGAGGAGGATGCGGTGGCCGATGACGGCTGTTGCGTGTCCAACTCGGGGGGAGGGAACTTTGGTGTCGGGGATCGGAGAATTCCCTTTTGTTGTCGAGGCCGATGGCGTAGAGAGGGAGATGGAGGAGAGCGACTTGGAGGCTTCGGTCTCGTCGTCGACGGGGGTTTCTACGACTGAGGGGACCGAGGAGCCCGGGGAGGTATCACCAGAGGAAGCGGATTTGGCCTTGATGGCGAAGTAGTCTGCCTGAGCGCCGCTGGAAGGGAGAGTGACGGTGTGCATGTCATTGTCGGGACTGCTTCCACTGGTCTCGCCGCCAAAGATGTAGACCGTCCCGGAGACGATGTCAACTGTGTGGAGTGATCGGGGGAGAGGAGGCACTTTAATTTTCTCCCAGGTGCCTTTCATGGTGTGGGAGGAGCCCAGGGGGTTCTTGATGGACGGAAGGGACGGGAGAGTAGGAAGAGCGGGGAGAGAGGATGGGACAGAGCTGAAGAGGTCCGTCGTACGGCGTTTGATGGTGTTGAATGAATCCATTTTGGTAAGCTGATTTCTCGCAAAGACCGACTGTGGTTTATGATATGTTGTGGGTTTGGTCAGGTAGGCATCAGGCCACTCAGTCAATTTCTGGATGGTGCGAGGTGAGTGAGAGCGGGTGTGCAATTTGGGTGAAGATAAGTAAGTATAGCCAGGTAAGTCAAACGGAGTTTTCACTCTTAAAGCCTCAACCTAATCATACGAGCTTCAAACAATTAAGAAGCAAGCTCGTCAAGTCAACATAACTTGAACTCGGACAAAGGTGGTCATGCAGTTTGGAGGGGCTGTGTTGGGGCTGGACACTCCGTCGGCCTTCCATGCTCCTGTCAGCTCTTGCGTCACTGGGTGGGGTAGCTGTTGGTTTCCGAAGAGATGCAGCTGTTGAAGCCATCTGATAGGCTCGAATTTTTGCTGCACCTCACCTTGTTGCATCCTGTACAAATCCGAGAGTAGCATAATTCAGGCCCATCAATAAAAAAGCTTATTCTTTCTGATCTGAGTTATGCACCCATGGTTGGATTGGTAGTTGATTCAGTGATAAGTGGCTCCTTCACTTTTCCTTTGGGATGATGAAGCAGATTCGACAACGGGAAGAGGCATGTTGGTAGATGAGTCTCTCCCCGCGAAATTTAAACAGCGTGTAAGAGGAGAGGTCAAATGATATAGATAGGTAAACAAATAACCAAAAATTGAATTAGTTTTGTTGGTAAACAGTCCCGTAGCCGAGAGCACAACCCTAACCCGCCTACACTTCATTATCACACATCAACAAACCACACTCACTCACCAGCTCATTCTCATCTCAACACATCTCTCACATGCGTCACTACCATTTTTCGCTAGCAGTTCACACTCGTCTTCACTCCAAAAATGTCACAGCCGCCCCCAACAATAATAACCCTCAAACAGTCCTTCCTCCAATCCCAAACCCGCTTGCTCTCTCAACCACTCCAACCCACACGCGCCTGGCGAAACCACAACAACCAGTCCGACTCATCGCTCCCCGACAAAGCGATCGACGACGCCCTCTTCAAGTTAAACCACATCCTGTCACAACACTCCCGCCGCGTCTACCCACCGCAATCGACCCGTCACGTAGCCGAGCAGATTGACGTCCTGTACACGAACCTCTCGCTCTCCTCAACTTCCTCATCTGACGATCCTCATTCTTCTTCTTTTTCTTCTTCTTTAGACCTTACCACTTCAACCGATTTAGGTATGCCTTAATCACTTACCCTCCTTCTCCTACTACTCCTCCTCCCCCTTGTTCTCAAACTTGACTGTTTCTAACATTTTATCTCCAGCCGACCCAAGCATAATCTCTTCCCTCCCGCTCCAATGGGACTCACAACAGCAACAACAACAACAACAACAACAACAACAACAACAACAACAACAACAACAGCGACGGCAACACCGACCCTCCCTGGATGAAGATCCCCAACTTCAAGCCCAATACGCGTCACTGGTTACTAACCTTCAATCCCTGTCCGACCAGCGGGAAGAGCTTCAGAAACGCTTGGCTCGCCTGCGCGGGATGCAGAAGCTGCTTCGGCCGTTCGACGAGCCTGAGAAGGTTCAAGAGAACCTGGTCACGCGGAACGGGGAGGTGGAGAAGGAACTGGAAAGGATGAGGATGCTGCTTGCTAGAGTTGGGGGCAGGGTGGGAATGTTGGGCTCCAAGGATGAGGACCGCATGGATCTAGACGATGATGATGATGAAGAAGAAGAAGGAGGAGGAGGAAGAGAATCGGGGGGAAGACGCGGAAGAGGAACGGGAGGTCATTTTGATGACTGGGAAAGGAAAAAGTTGGAAGGGGTGTTGGATAGTTTTTGAAATGATTGATGTAGAATGGGCGAGATACCTCCTCGTAATTAGTAATTTGTAATCGAGTTGATCCAAGGTACACATATACTTCAATTCCCAATTGACTGCTTGAAACGCGCATGGGATGTTTTCGTTTAATCCTGCATGCGTCAGTATGCCAGCGAGAGAACACTCCAAAGTGAAAAGCAGAGCTCGAACTCATGAACCACCGTATTCATCCATTGCCCGCCCCATTCATTGGCTTTTTCCATTGCCTCAACCACAGAGAGACTAAAATTTCAAAACATAACGGTGAAAGACAAAATAAGAGTTAGATGTACACTGATTAAACCCAGGAATGACAATTTCCGAAGGAAAGGGAAAAATTATGGAAATACCCCTCTTGAGCCAGCGTAAACATAAATGAAGAATCCCATAACGTAGCTAGCCCGCAACAAACAGCTAAACGACAGACAGGTCCCACAGCTCTTCCTCCTCCCCCCCCCCCCCCCAAAAAAAAAGCCCTTACTCATTCCCATCCAAGAATTTACATCTTTAAGATTTACCTCTTCCTCGGCTTTTTCCCACCACGATCCTCGTCATCAAAGCCACTCTCGCGATCCCGTTTCTTCGCCTTGCGCTCCAACTCATCCCAGTCTTCTCCTTCCTCCTCATCGCTCATCTCAGCCTCGTCGCTGGCCTCAGCAGATGCATTGGAGTCAAAATCGGAATCCTCCTCACTAGACTCGGAAGCCTCATCAAGTTCGCTTTCGCTCGGATCGAACGCACTCTCCTCATCCTCCTCGGAAGAGCCGTTCTCGTCGTCTGAATCGTTCTGCAGGAAACCCCAACCGCCATCGGCGAAGAACTGATGGGTGTCGGCTGTAACAGTCTTCATGATGACGGACCAGTTGAGATTGAGGGGACCTTCCGAGTAAGCAATGTTGACAGAGTCAAGGAACTCCTTGACATCCTCGAGCGACTCAACCGGGATAGTATTGATGTGCGCCGGCGGGCGCGAAAAGTCCTTGAAGATGAAGACGAGATCAAAATTCTTCAGACCAAACTGCACGCGTTCGAGATGGGCAACTTCAATGTCTTCCAAGGTGATAACCATGAATGGTGGTTCAGTAATTTGAATCAGGCATTCCGTCGTAGGCTGGATGTAAACGTTGCTGCGGAAGGGCACACCGTTGAAACCGAGATCGCGGAGTGGCATATCCACTTCAAGATTCTCATTCTTTCCGGCCTCGGCAATCTTGTCGGCAAAACTCTTGAAAAGGCGATCGAGTTCGTTGCGGCGACGGCGCTCCTCCTGCTCCGCCTCAAATTCGTCCTCGTCGCCATACCTGTACTTGCGCTTCCGGTTGCCGGTCTCGTCAAACTGAATGTCGGTTGCCTCTCTATAGAACTGCACGTCCTTGGTCTTCTTCTTACCAAATAGGATGGGATCCTTGAGGTGAACATGGATGATGACAATCAACTCATGTTCACATGGCTGGAAAAATAGGTGACGGACGTTGGAGAAGAGAATATCGACACGCTGTGTGGTGCTTAGCGGTGACTGGTATCGGAGACCATTCTGGTGAATCTCGAGCTTGCCAGGCACACGCTTTCCCTCCATCGCCGGCCGTATAAAGACGTTATCCAACACAGCAGGACGTCGGTCTAAAAACAAAATGTTAGCGATGCTTCGTTCGCGGCACGAGTCAGCATTTGGGCAGTCTTACTCCGTATCTCGACGAGCTTGTCTTGTTCGACAACATCCTCCATATCTTTCTTCTCCTGTTCCTTCTTGACCGACTCCCGCTTCAAATTCGAGATTTGGTTCGCAATCTCGGTGTACCTGTCGCCATCTGTAGATCTAAAGGTCAAACTTCTGACGAAGTGTGCTGTCGCATCCTCAAACGGCTGGTCGTCCTTGCGTCCAACACCCTGTCCGGGCGAGAGGAAATTGATACGGAGGAACGACCACTCCCCTTCATCGCTCTTGCTGGCGTTCTTGATCGTGTTGATATGGAACGGTACTGGGCGACCCATAACGGGCAACACAACGGTTGCGTTCTTCTGATCAATCACGATGCCCATGTCCCGGACCTTGGGAGGGAACTGGTTGTCGCGCTTGTATGCCTCGAAGCGCTTGAACTTTTTGATCTCGACGCCGTTCTGGTCAGCCTTGGACTCGGCATACTTGGCCAAGCCCTCCTTTTGCTTCTTTGCGGCAAGCTCTTTCTGGTGCTCGCGACGCCTCTTTTCGGCATCGTCGTCTACTGCCGTGTTGCGTTCTGAGCGCAGGCGAGTGCTTGTGATATTTTTGGTAGCAACAGCGCCCACTCGCGAGTCCCTCTTCTCCTTTTTGGGTGTCGGCTGAGCCTCTTCCTCGTCCTTGAAGAAAAAAGAGGTAGCATCGACGTCGACCGGCGCGTCGCCAGTGAAAACTACTGGCTCGGCAGAGGTGTTTACACGCACCGTGTCGGTGAGGACCAGCGAGTAAGTTTTGCTGTTCTTGTCTTGGGGATTGGGGTTCGGAATGTCGCTGAATCCTGTAGTGATGACGAGCGTCATGCCGTCCCGAAGAGTCCGCTGGTTCTTGGCATTTAGCACAAGAGTTGGATCCTTGTTCTCGAGACCAATTCCGTATCCCACATTCTTGAGAAAGTGCTTTTCCAGTTCAGGTTTCTTGGACTTGATCAGGGCCAATGCCTTAGCATAGACATCTTTTACCACGACGCCGTCGCGGATTGACTTGAGAACAGTATTGTGAACCGCGAGGAGGAATTTGTAGTTTGCCTCCTGTGACTTGTTGGGGTCGACCATAAAGGTTCTCGCAATCTGTGAACAATACGACTTATATCTCAGGCCCATAGCAGCGATGATGATACCTGGGTGAAGGAACTCGTTGTCCGAGTCGAGCTGCCATTTGAGATCAAATTTGCCGCCACTCTGAACGATAGGTCCAAGGATCCAGTCGAGCTGATCTGACTCGAAGTCTGCGGGGAGCTTCTGACGGCTGGGAAGCTCGACTGTCTTCCACCATTTCTCATCCTCAAGCTTATTGTAAACTTTATCGGCGAGGGCGCTGTGTTTGATCTTCTTATCTTGATCGAGGACGTTGGACATTTCGTCGAGGAAATAAGGAGTAAGCAGCGCAACGCAAGCCTTCGACGACGCGCGCATGGCGCGGAGCTCTGCTTCATCTTTTACCGAGAACGCTCCGGAAGAGAGAGCCTGCGCGATGTCGACCTGCTCGATGTCTTTGCAATTCTCGTCGTATACCTTCTTCCACTCGTCGATGAAGGGTCCCTTGGACGTATCCTTCGTGAGGACGCCAACTTTTTTCTGTGTTACCGGCAGACCCGTCAGCGTCATTCCGGAGGGTGGTTAGCCGAGCGATTAGATGAGATGACTCACGCCTGCTGCCTTGATGGCGTCTGCAATCTTGACGAATAGCTTCTCGTTCTCTGCGGCGTCCTTGCCCCGAACGAGGACCTCGACAGGGAAGCGGCCACCCTTCACCTGGTTGAGATATTTCGCTGCAAGCGAGTTAGAGATGTGTTGAGTGTAATGAGGCAATCCCGTGACAAATATGCGCACCTTTCTTCGCAGTAGTTAGGATGTAGATAGTGTCGAGGGTGAGGAGCATCAGGGTTGTGGGGAACTCGTAGCCGAGAAGCCAGAACTGCAGTAAAGAGCTGTCAGCGACGCGAAATGCGCGATTCAGGGTGTGTGCCATCACGTACGTGCATCGCATTGTTCTTGTAGAGCTCGGGTTCCTCGTCGACCTTGCCCATCAGGATGACGACGGACGAGGCGCCCTGGAAGAGCGCGTCTCCCGAACGCTTGTCGGCCTTCCAAGCATTGACAAAGTGGGAGATGCGCTCCTGGAACACTTTGCTGTCGATCTTGATGTCGGCCATGATGGGCGATTGCTGAAATCGCTAGGATTGACGATGGCTGCGCTGTTCCCGAACAGCGGGGAGATGATGCGGGAGGAAAGTTCAGTGCTGTCCTCGATGAATGATGGAAGTTTGGTGCTGCAACAAATAAACGACGACGAGATTGACAAAAGTTGCCGGCCAAAGTCTCAAAGGGCCAAGGCGAAATTTACAGGGGTGTCGCGTTTGCCTGTCCCGGGCCACCCCGGCTCGCGTTCAAATGCCTAAGTGGTTTTTTGGGGGGGTTTTTTGAGTTTGCCTGAGGCCACAATTTGGCGATGGGGAAATAAAAATAATATGACCAAAAAATAATAATAGAAAAAAAAAAGGTTTCTTTTTTTTATTTTCGGCAAAAATCTCATTTGATGGGGAGGAAAGATGTTGACTGGAAAATGTGGTGGTTGTGTGCGTGATTGGACAGATCGATTGATAATTCGACTCAATTAAGCCCCGAACTTGAGGAGAGAGAAGTGAGTTGATGTGAGAGACAGACACACACTCGGCAACTGCTACAGGGCATAACAAAGGACGATAAGAGAAAAACTAAATATGACCGAAGATAGGTGAACACATGTTGCAAAGGTGTTAGAGTCATTGCTTTCATTATGCTATCGAAAGGCACTAATCGTCAGACCAGAACAGTTTCTACCTAGGTGTCTGGGGTACAATACGAAGAATCGCCCGTCCTTTTCCAAAGAAAAAAACTAAAAGTCAAAAAAAAAGAAGAAAAAAAAACCCCGCCGAACGCCATGTAAATCCTAAGCTATCTCAAAAACTACCAAGTAAAGAATGAGGGAGAAGCGCTCAAAACGCCGACGTGCTGATACAACTCTGACATCTCAAAGTGTCATATCTCATGACGCGGATGCGTGACCTTGGGGCCCGGAAGACTGATTCCATGACAAATATGAAGGATCTCCCAGCTTGCGAGGCTTCCACAAGAAGAACGACAAGATAAAATAAATGTCGAGAATCAGGCAGATGCCACCAACAATCAAGAAGATGATTCCAGGCCAGATGTTGCGAGAGCCCATGGTGGAAACAGTCGTCAAAACAATAGATTTTTGGCCATTGTACAGTGTCGTGTTGAAGTTGTCCTCGATCTCGATCTCGTAGGTACCAGTTTTCATGACATCTTTGTCATTCTTCATGAAAAGCTTGTAGAAGTTGGGCGCGGCAGCAAGCATCATCCAGTTCTGGAAATCCTCCTCCTCTTTCAGGTTGGGCGGCGGGTTGTTTTCAGTGTAGCCATACTTGTAGTTTTCATACCAGTTAGGAGGCGGCACTATCTCGTCGAGTTTGTATTTTGTTGGGCCGTAAAGGTCCTTCATGCCGGGCCAGGTGATGCCCTTCCTGGACATCATGTAGTAGGTTTCATTGGTAGCCAAGCCGGGAACGTTCAAGAGTTTGGGGAAACTGTATGTGTCGTTGAACAGAGAATTCGCAACCAGGCCGCAAGGGTAGATGATCTTGCCGTCGTCGTCGTGGGCCAATGGGGAGCATGTCGATGCATTGATGGTACTCCCATCCACAGCGTCACCGAGAAGTTGCTTTGCATTGAATGAGTTCACATAGCGGCGGTGGTTTTGATAGAAGTTATCGAGACGGTAAAAAAAGCTGATGGTCGGCTTCAAGTCTTCCGCGATGTTGACCTTGAGCACGCAATAGTTGCGGGTTGCTGTATAGTTTGCGACAGGCACTTCCCTCTGCTCCCTGAGCCACTCCGACTTGTAAGGGTCGAGGACTGGATTGGGTTTGAAGTGCGCTTGAATGTATTTTTTCGGGATTACCCCAGAAGTCACTAGCGGTGCTTCTTGTATGCACTTGGTGTAGTCGATTGTAATGTCTCGGACCTGCAAGTAAATGACCAAAAATTTGATTAGCACGCCATTTTCATTTCTCAGGAGACCCACGAATCACCAAAAAAAAATTTAAAATTAAAATGCTTACAGTGTAGGCAAGATATGTCAAGTATGCGCCGAAGCCAAGATAGATGGCGGCAAGAATTGAGAAGATGCTGACGATAAGTTTTGGGGTCAGCACGCATTGCCAGGCGCGCATGCGCTGCTGGCGGAAGGCCGTGTTCGGCGGACGGTTCTTTGGGGCGTCGGTCTCAGATGCGCGGTCATCGTCACCATCCTCATTGGAGGCTCCACGGCGACGGCGGGGTGCCATGATGGGCAGGTTTAAGTCGTCGGCGTCGTCGGCGTCGTCGTCGTCGTCGTCGGTGTGGCGGGTTGGATTTTGTCAAAGGAAGCCCAAGGCCTGCGAAAAGGAGCGTTTCACTTTCAATGCCACGGAGTCCTCGGTGTCTTGCGGCATGCGAAATGGCCCGTGCAATGCTTGGCAGGAGGCTGTGACGGGCTGTGAGAGAATGCTGCAGCATCCAACATCCAATTTTGGATCGAAGGAAGGATAAAACGGAAACAGGGGCCATCGCTAACAATCACGAGATCCTGCACGTGTCAATTGATGGCTTATTTTCTTTTTAAATCAATCACCAATAGTTCGCCACCCGTGGCATTCGCAATTTGAAGGTCATTAAGAAAGCTGAGGTTGATGCGAGGAATCCTTTTCTTATCTAGCATCCCGTTAAAGTGGACGTTCCTTGTCCCACGGTGCAACAAGTTCCGGAGACTCGCACCGACTTTTCTGGTTCCAGATCTATGGAAATTCCGTCGGGGCTGTCCGTGATCATCAATCTGATTTCAGAAGAGAGATTGCATCCCCAGGATCAAGAAAAGAAGCTTTCGCAAGTCGTCTGGGGCCGTGGCTTGCTTAGTGCTGGGACGAAAAGGATGCTAAATCGCAAGCCCATCTGGCCGATCTGGAGGGCGATTCGGTCCGTTCAAAAGAACCCTAGGTAATTCTAATATACGGCCGTAAAACCCCAAGGCCAAGAAGATGCCCATACATAATCATGTATAAGGTAACTTGATCTGTTTGGAATAGTCCCGAGCAGTCTACTCTTCGTCATTGCCGAACTTGGGATACATTACCTAGCATCATTGCCACGCCAAATTGCCCGTCCGTTCAGGACCGTCAGGAAATGCTAGGCGCCACAGTTTGGCCACCCACTGGCAGCCGATGTGCACGGCGGGGTCTGCAACAGAAGCGCCATGGAAGCGAGGGAGAAGATCAGTAAAGAAAAGCAACTCGACAGCACGTCACTGCAGTACATCACTGCAGGTCTACTGCCAGCTGAGGTGCCTGGGGCGGAAGAGTGGGGCAGCAGAAAGCGTCCGAGCTTTCTTTCTAGAATTGTTCGACATGAATGACTGGCCGCGCCCAGTGCCACCTTGTGGGGACAAAGAAAATGGAAGAGGGGAGGTCCGCGTCCATTGCGAGGGATGGAGGAGAGGGATGCCCGCGCTCGCTACATGGACGTTATCGATGCCCTCTGCGCAGATGGCCTGGACGGGGCCGCCATGACGTGTATGTGCGTTTCCGGACTAGGAAAACAATATGGCGGCGGGCAATGTAAATAGTAATCTTGTTTTGATCTCAAATCGCTGTGTATATGGTGTGCTGGTCGCATCCCAATTACACACCCTTGATGATCCTCAAGTCTCTGATGATGAAAATGCAGGGGACACAGGCCCAGAGCTACCGCACAGTCGAACTGTAGGGCGGGAACACCCACCCCACTCGCCGAACCTAAAGCTTCACCTCCATCTCCCCTCCTTGCCTTCCCAACAAGGTCTTATCGCTGTTCCCATTTCCGCCCTCCTGGTTCTCCTCCTTCTTCATCTCCCTCCGGTCTGCTGCCATCTCGGCCATCGCCGGATAATTCCTTTTGCGTAATCAATAACCATCCACCACAATATACCGTCACCAATTCCTGGAGTAGGTGTGTGGTGTGTGCGTGCCAGCCTGGGCCTTTATTCCTTGTTCACGCTGCGGGCCGATCTCATTTAAACTCGAATCGTGCTCTGCTTCCAGACTGCCTGCCTTCTTTATCACGCATTTGGCAACACGCCTCTCTCTCTCACTTTCTCTCTCCCTCTCTCTCCGCGTGTTCCTCTCCAATATCGCAACCACCGCCCTCGCACCTTTTCAGCTATCCCGACGGCAAAGGCAAGTTACCCACACAGCACCCAAACAGCTTTCCATTTCCATCCTACAACTTGTATCAGCTGCGATCTGACTGTGTGTCTGGCAGACTCCAGATTTAACTCCAGCCCCACCATCTTTCCCCAAATTCACACTTTTAGCTCAGTACTTTTAGCTTCTTTCCTCCGGGACACCTACTGGTATTATTATATACCTTGGACTGGAGGTCAGTATCGCTTTGTCACTAACACTTCCCCGTTTTCTGCTTTGATATTCTTTCCGTTACTCTCCTTGCTGACACCAGAGCCAACTGCAGGTGTCTCACCAAGGAAGATACTCGCGGTTTATTAAGCATCTTTCACGAGATACGACAGAATGTCTAGCACGGGCTTCACCAGCCCATTCGGGGCAAATTCGAACCCTTTCGGCAGACTCGATTCCGGCTCCATGCAGCGGGTTGCTGAGGAGGACGAAAACGAGATGATTACTTCCCCCACGACTCCCAGTTTCCATCCTGCTTCGAGCGCTGCCAATGCATTCCGGAGCCCCTTCGGCGCTGACGCTTCAGGGGACACCCCTATGTCGGGACACAATTGGCCTTCAGCTACGGATTCGTTCCCACCCCAGTACAACTTTGGACGACGTACCTCGGTCTCGGCCGAGTCCCTCAAGCCCAACGCAGATACCTACGATAACTGGACGCCTCCTGTGCACCCCAAGACACAGGCACAGTTGGATCGTCTCAAGCAGGCTATAAGTAGCAACTTTCTATTCAGCCACCTTGACGATGAACAGAGCTCCCAGGTGTTGGGCGCCCTGGTAGAGAAGCCCATCCCCACCAAGGGAATCAAGGTCAGTGTTGATATCATCCTGGCGAAATACGGTGTATTCTAACCACCAAGGCAGGTGATTACGCAAGGCGACGCTGGCGATTACTTCTACGTGGTGGAGAAAGGTTCCTTCGAAGTCTATGTCAACAGCAAGGGGGCTTTGCAGCCTGGGTTGGATGGAGCTGGCAACAAGGTTGGCGTCATCGAAGCCGGCGGATCGTTTGGCGAGCTCGCCTTGATGTACAATTCGCCACGTGCGGCCACCGTCATTTCGGCCGAGCCCAACTGCACCCTGTGGGCTCTGGACCGTATGACGTTCCGGAGAATCCTGATGGAGTCGACTTTTGCTCGCCGGCGCATGTACGAGGGTTTCCTCGAGGAGGTGCCCCTCCTCTCGACTCTTACTCCGTACGAGCGGTCCAAGATCGCGGATGCTCTCAAGAGCGAAAAATTCCCTGCAGGCCACACCATTATTCGCGAAGGCGACCCGGGTGATTCCTTTTTCTTGCTCGAAGCTGGTGAGGCGGTTGCCTATAGGAGCGGCAACGAGACCCCTGTCAAGCATTACAAGAAGGGAGACTTTTTCGGCGAGCTGGCCCTGCTTAACGACGCACCCCGCGCAGCTAGTGTTGTCAGCCAGACCGAAGTTAAGGTTCTTTCTCTCGGAAAATCGGCGTTCCAGCGCTTGCTTGGTCCCGTGGAGAAGATAATGAGAAGAACCAAGTATGTCGGCGTCAAGTCGGGTGTCGAGGAGATGGATCCGTTGCAGACTTCCTAGGACGACGTTGTCTCTGCGATCGATAATGAATTTTTAAATAACCAGACTGAGGCGTGGACCGAATGCTGTTTCCTGACCACGATAAAGCAACGGTCTTAATTGCGACGACATGCAACTGGAAATTGGGAGGGACGGAGAGTGCGTTATCGTTTGGTTGTTCAGGGGCTTGGAGTTTTGGTTATTTTTACTTTTATTCTTCTTTTTTTCGTTGGCTTCTTGTTCAAGTTTATTATAAGTGAGCAACAGTCAAACAAACATCATACCGAACTCCTTTGCTGTCTCGGCCCAGTTAGATACCTGAAGTAGTAACACGACCACAATAGAAGCCATGAAAACCTTGGTTGTGTCGTTTTATGCCTGCCGATTGTTTGTCTTTCTTGGGTGATGCCATAAGAACCTATTCATTTGCGCCAAACAACCGTTATTCTATTTACAAAAATATTCCTGAGTCTCTCCCCTTCCGTTATTCCTGCGCCAACCTCCTTCTCTGTTCCAGGGCCTGCCTCCTCAACCCTTCAGCGGCCGCTTCGGTCTCGAGTACCCTCCCAACTCCAGCCTTCCATGCTTTCTCCAGCTCTATCAGTTCGGGCCCTGCCTGGTCCTGCGCTGCCTTGCGTTGCAGCGTCAAAAGATCAATTTCTCGCTTCGTGTCTGCCAGTTCCTTTTCCAACGCCTTCAATTCCCCTTCCAGGTGATAATTCCCGACCAACCAAGCATTCTTGCCGTACGTATCCAGCAAAGCCAAGTTTGTGCGGCGAGCGGATATGTATGCCTGGGACGTGTAGGCTTCGCTGAGGGCTTCCGCAAGCGTTTCGCGGCTTGGGTTAGCGGGCGGCGTCGGGAGGGATGAGTACCGCGAGAGGTCGAGGGCTTGAAGCTTGGAGGTTTTGGGGTCCGGCGAGGACTGAAGGCGGGAGAACTCGGCCGAGAGAATCGGGGTGAGGTATGGAGAGTCGGACGAAGATGGAGGGGGCGGGAGGAGGGCGTGGTTGGGGTCGTCGGGGACGAGCGAGCGTTCTTGGGCGATGAGGAGACTGGCGGCTGCTATTTGGGATTCGGTTGGAGGTTCGTCGACGTCTGTTGAAGAGAATGCAAATTAGCAGGGAGAGGCAAAAAAAAAAGGGAAAAGAATACGGGTATAAGAGTGAACCATATGGCTTACAGGGAAGGGATTCGTGAACTGTGGTTATTGACGGCATCGCAAACTATTTGGGATCTCGGAAGCAGTCTTAAGGTGGGATTTGTGGGATATTTGTTTTCTTGTTTTTTTTTTTTTTTTTTTTTTTTTTTTTATGAAAAAGAATTAATTTTAAAGATCTTTTGCGTTGCTTATATTTTTGAGCAATGGTATAGTATCCTCAAGTTGGTTGAAATATTTTGAGCTTTGTCATAAAGATTGGAAATGGAAACGGGATGTCTACAATCTCGACATGCGAAATCCAATGCGATGCTTGCGATTTAGAACACAACGCGCCGCGCTTGAAAAAGAAGCGGTCTCCACTTTATTATGTGTGGGTTGTGTGTGGTATGGCTGGGCTTGAGTGGAGGGGGGATGGGCTGGCTGAGCTTACTCCGGGGGTAACTCTAGTGAATACCTTCTTCACTTCTTATTGGCTTTTGTGGCATTGTGATTGCATTCAACTTGGTTCAAATTGATGCAACAAGTTGGTAAAAGTGCTGCCGTCAGTCCAGAGAGGAGAGTATCAACATGCACCCAAAAAGATGCAAATCCAAATCGCGTGTTCATCTCTGGCAGTTGACACTTACGGGCATTGATTCACCTTCTGCAACTACCGTAACCTTGGCGGTGGGGCGCCCTACCTTCTTTGTCGAATCGGACTTTTTCCGCAAAGAGACGATGACGACAACCTTTCAAGGCGGCGACTGAGTGCATCCCGCACTGTGTGTTCCGGTCTGTTGGTTCGCCGATGGTACCCAAGTGTCGATTACCAATACCTTCGCCGAAAGGAGGAAGGGAAATACACACCTTATGTTTGCCTTTCAAACCACAGATTCGTTGCTTGTCATGCGAACCAACTAAACCCCCAACTCTTGGCTATATCTCTCTGATAAGATGGCCACCACCGAACCCCTCACG
Source organism: Cladorrhinum samala (assembly GCA_033576145.1). Taxonomy (NCBI): domain Eukaryota; kingdom Fungi; phylum Ascomycota; class Sordariomycetes; order Sordariales; family Podosporaceae; genus Cladorrhinum; species Cladorrhinum samala. The sequence continues at coordinate 97,756 of MU864979.1, forward strand.
GGGATGGAGGAGAAAGCTTTTCTTGCTCCGGAATCTCGCCCTCGCGGAGCCCTGCATCTAACCCGCTCCAAGAGCTCTCCAAGGAATCTGGTCCTCAGATGTTTTTTGTTCTTGTCAGCAGGCTTCATCTTCGGGGCCTTCCTTTTCAAGACATCGCCAGTGTGGAGGCGCTTTGAATGGGCGCCAGGACCTGCCGGAATCCATGAAGACCTCTATCTCTTGGGTGTTGGGAAGGCAGATATCACTGGGCCCGTTGTTGAGATCAACATGATGGGATATGCCGACCCTAAGCAAGTTGGGACTGGTCTTCGGCAACGATTATACTCGCGAGCTTTCATTGTCGGCGACCTCAACCGGCCAGAAGACAGGTTCGTCTATCTGGTTCTGGACACACAGTCGGGGGATACCGCAATCAGATACGGGATCATCAATGCTTTGAGAGAGCTTGGACCGTCATATGCCGTCTATGGCCACCACAACGTTGCAGTAACAGGCACACACTCACATGCTGGCCCAGGGGGGTGGCTCAACTATCTGCTTCCTCAAATCACGAGCAAGGGCTTTGACCACCAGGGGTACAAGGCCATTGTGAATGGCACTGTTGAGTCGATACGCCGAGCCCACGAGAGTTTGCAGCCTGGCAATCTGAGTTTTGGCAAGATCAAGGTCCATGGGGCCAATATCAACCGCAGCTTGTTTGCCTACCTGGCGAACCCGGAAGACGAGCGAGCGAGGTACAATATCAGTAAAGAAGACGATGGGTCGGTTGAGAAAGACTTGACTTTGCTTAAATTCTATGGCGCCTCCAGCAAGAAGAACCTCGGCGTTCTGACCTGGTTTCCCACCCACGGAACCTCGCTGCTGGGAAACAACACTCTGATTGCTGGCGACAACAAAGGTGTAGCTGCATATCTATTCGAGAAGAGCATGCGAGAGGAAAATCCGGACTTCGTTGCAGGTTTCTCTCAAGCCAACGTTGGAGACACCAGCCCTAACGTCCTCGGCGCCTGGTGTGAGGACGGCTCTGGTCAGATGTGTAGTTTCGAAAACAGCACCTGCAGCGATGGGAAGTCCCAAGCATGTCACGCCCGTGGGCCGTTTTTCCGAGTCCCAGACAACGGTGCGAGCTCATGCTTCGAGGTAGGTCAGCGTCAGTTTCATGCTGCCCGGGCGCTGTTCGATTCCCTTAATGCGTCACCGGGCACCGCCATCAAAGGCTCGACGGTCAAGTCCTTCCACATCTTCCATGACATGTCAAACTTTACGTTTCGGCTCCCTAACGGTTCCGAGGCGAGGACTTGTCCAGCTGCCCTCGGATATTCCTTCGCAGCAGGCACATCCGACGGCCCGGGTGCTTTCGATTTTACTCAGCATTCCGGCAACGAAAATACTACATCCCCTGTTTGGAAGGTCGTCTCCCACCTGCTCAGAGACCCCAGTCCTGAACAACAAGCATGCCACTCACCCAAACCTATCCTTTTGGACGTGGGGGAGATGGTGAAGCCGTACGCATGGACTCCGAACATTGTCGACGTGCAAGCGTTTCGGGTGGGCCAGCTGGTAATTATTGTCTCTCCCGGCGAGGCAAGCACAATGGCTGGAAGGAGATGGAAAAAGGCCGTAGCTGGTGCATTTCCGTCTGATACGCTCTCGCCCGTTGTCGTCCTCGGTGGTCCGGCAAACTCGTATACCCATTATATCACAACCGAAGAGGAATACTCAATCCAACGATATGAGGGTGCCTCAACACTGTATGGGCCTCACACCCTGGCTGCATACATCAATGTTACTCTGGAACATCTCCCATGCTTGTCTGAGGGGACACGGAATCCTCCTAGGGAAGGTGATGAAGAGCTCTTGCCGCCGGATAACACGAACAGGTCCTTGTCGTTCATTACCGGGGTGGTGAGGGACGGAAAGCCGTTTTTCAGAGAGTTCGGCGAGCTGGTAAAGGACGTGGATGTTGCGTATCCCAGGGATAAAGGTCCAAAAGTGAGTGTGACATTTACAGGCGCCAATCCGAGGAACAACTTGAGGTTAGGAGGGACATTCGCCGCCGTGGAGAAGCTGAGGGAAACTTCCACTCGCAATCTATGGAGGAAAGAGCGGGAGCGGCTTGCTCTAGGACTTGAGAGACAGTTTGTGGCTACTTCTAAAATGATTGATGAAGCACTCGAGAATGCGATCAGAGAAGGTAATGAGCAGTCTTGTTGCGAGGGGTCAGATACGGAAAACCTTGACACATTGCCATGGGGGAATGGGTTGGAGAAGAAATTGGAGGAGCTGAAAGAAAAATATATCATGGAAGAAAAGAGATTGGAAGCTGCGGAGAGGGCGCTTTGGGGCGAGGAGATGTCAGGGGAAGACGAGAAGTGGGATGTGATAAGGACCGATGAGGACTGGTCATTGGTGTACAACTGGAGGAGGACCAATGAACTGTGGGGGACAAGTGAGGTGGAGATTGTCTGGGAGGTCGAAGATTGGGCTGAGGAGGGTGTGTACAGGATCAGGTACTTTGGGGATGCGAAGAGCATATCGGGAAAAATCCACGAGTTTGAGGGCGTGAGTGGGAGGTTCATGTTGTTATAAACTGGTACAATCTCATTAAACTACGATGTACGGTATATGGGTTGGGACGGCATTTGTTAACATGTCTCCCCGGTGGTGAGCCAACCTTTTTGATGGCCTGGTGGCATTGATTTTGCTTAGGCAACCTCCTTGTTGTTATTAGTTTGTCATTGGAGCATTCCATTTTGGTCATGTGTGGTGGTCAGGACTTGTCACGGGTATTTCATCAGCAGACTTTGAGTGTCAGAGGCAAGGATGTACAGATTATATGAGCGCAATAAATAATGAAACAAAAAAAGCAAATAAATTCATCATGTGCTTGCCATATGGGTCGTGCCGTTCTTGGTGTAAGTGAACTAAGTCAGCAGTCAGTGATTATTGTGAAGTAAACTACTAATCAGAGATCCTAAGAGCAAAAAAAAAAAAAAAAAAAAAAAAAAAAAAAAAAAAAAAAAAAAAAAAAAACCAAACCCCGCAGAAATATAAGAGATGGAAAGGGACTCTCTTGAATATACATTTCATCTGGCTGAAGAATCTATAATTGTTATGTGTGGGTATGCGAGCGAGCATTGAAAGCGAATAGGTTATGAGGTCAATTCATAGGCAATTACAAAGAGAAAAAAAAAAACCAAGCAACTGAAGTGTATGCCTCGAGATTCTGTTGGGAACTTTACTATAATTGTATTAATATGGCTATCTCTGCTGTTGAAGAGTTTCACTTAACATTTTTTTTTGAGGCGAAGGAGGAAGGGAGGGGGGGAGGTTCTTTTTCTTTTTTCTGTGATACGGAAGTCTCATCATCAGTGTTTCATAATAATAACCAGTAAGTTATAATACATACTTAGCTCAATGAAGTGGGGTTTCTCTAGAGATCCTGTAACATCAAAATTGTATTCAAGATGCAGTGGACTCCTTAAAGGTCCATCAAGCTGGCAATACAAGTAAAGAATCAGTTATGATACAAGACTTTCCCTCTATCTCCTACATTAAAGGCAATCAGATAAATGCAATGTTTATCAGTGGTCTATATGGGCTCAATATTCCTGATATATATGTCTCCTCCCAGCTATTCACTGTTCATATCCCGAAGTCTGCACGTCAACGAGCTAGCTAGTTTTGAGACTGTATTGGGTTTGGGCATCATGTGTGTGTGTCAGATTACTCCGGCCTTAAGAGATCGCGAAAATAAGAAGGCGAATTTTTTTTTTGGGGGGGGGGGGGTTGGTATGATCTGGCCCAGCTCGGATCTGTATAAATTCGATCTTTAGTCTGAGATAAGATGTGGGCATGGAGGTTTGTAGTTTTGGAGCTGGGCAATCTCAAGAACAAGAATGATATTATTTGATATTGCTCCGAGGAGCGGAGCAGCATACACTAACGGACTTGAAAAGGAAATGTAATTATCTCACTACAATCACGAGCTATTGTATGGCTTACTGGTGAGTACCTAAGTGGTGGAAAATGAATATGAACAGAACATCGAATGTATACCCGAATAGTAACAAGGCTGAGATTGGCTTTGTTTTAGTTTTTGCTCATTTAATCTAGGCATGGGTGGTTATGATAAACGGAGGACATGCCGTATACATATAGCATCGAAATCTCAAATCCTCTTTCTTGAGACCTCATGCTCTTCCTCCTGCTTGCAACAAACTTTTTGCGGCTCAACACTGCTTCCCAACCCAGTGCGGCCAGGGTCAACTGTGGTACTTGTCATCGACTTCCAAGAAAGATAAAGCGCAACACTGACGTAAGGGAGCCAGCCCCCTTCTCAGCCATCTATCTCGACACCTACTATTTGCAGCGTGACCTCATCGGAATTACATCAAAACTAACCACTGTAAATGTAGTCATGATATTCTTTTCTCTGAGGTGGAAATACCCCCCCCCCCTTGCCTTTCCAATGTCTGACCACTTGGGTTTTTTTCTTGCGTACCTTTTCTTTTCGCTTGCCGCTAAAACCAAAAAAGGAACAATTCCCAAGCTGGCATAGAAAGCTGAAAAAAAAATTACAGCACAGGAAACAAACGCCAATAAATAAATGCACTTTTCTCAAAGATAAGCTGTATAAGAAACATTGGCGGAAAGAACAACCACCCCCCCCCCCTCAAAAAAATTGCATTTGCCCCGCCATAAACCCAATAAAGAATTTTTATTATTATTTTTTTTTTAAAAAAAAAATTGGGAAATAGTGTATCTCTCGATCACGGTAACGTTGCAAAAGGGAAAAAATAATATTAAATAGATAAATAAATAAAAAGAAAACCGCACCGCTCGAGCTGTGTCTCACACGGTCTGTTCTGTCCATGCCGCCTAGTTTTGCGCACTGATATTTATCATGTCCTTGACGACGATGAGCAAGGGAAAGTAATGAGTGCTCACCCACCCTTGTTCAATCGTCTTAACCGGCTCCAACAAGCCGGCATGTCCGCCGCCCAGGGATGCGGCACCCACCAGCGGCCACGACCACCAGCGTCAGTGCCCAGTGGGTAAAATCGCGCTTTCCGGTTGTTCCCACCTTTCCTCTTCCCTCGCTGTGCCTTTAATTCCCAGGGACAAGGAATCGGGAATATCAAGGCCCCCTTCCTCCCCTACCCTGCTTGACTAGACCAACTCTGCACCGTTCCTTCGTATTGCTTATTTCTTCTTGTTTGGGCTCCGGTAAACACAGACACGGTAATTATCAGTCTGTGTGTACATACAGTATTAATTAGGTATTGGAAAAGATCTATTACGGATTGGTCTTTAGCGCGGTTGTCTCATGCGGCCATGTCTCAAGCCATGCCGGCCCCGTGGCAGAGCCGGCAAGCAGGCGCCGGGCGGCAAATCGTATGTACACACACACAGATCCAAGATTGCACGTGAACGAATGCTTCTCTTGAACTGGATGAACGCGCCATTACCACATCAATGTCCAATATCCGAGAGATCATCGCGCTGGATCCCACGCCCACCGACCAGGCACCCTTTTGTCACACCGGGCAAAAGACAAACCACCACCATCAAAACTAGTGTCAGTTATATGTATCTCCCTCACCCTCTAACCTGTCATTCACTTTGGTTTCCCATATCAACCCACACACCCCCCCCCCCCTTTCAAAGAAAGAAAAAAGAACAAAAGAACAAAAGAGAAGAAGAAAAAAAAAAGACAAGAACCAAAAGCCCAAAAAAAAAAAAAAAAAAAAAAGACAAAACTTGCAATGCAGCCTATACCATCGTACCATTTGATTTCAAATTCTCAGATGATATTCTCCCTCTGGATTCCGTAGATTGATTGGGTCCTCGAATTACTTTCAACTTGCAAAACAACAAGGGGGGGGGGGGCCAAGTAGGTGATCCAAACTTGGTATGCCGACGCTCCCCCTCCCGCCTCTCCCCCACCTCCCCCCCCTTCTCTTCCATCCTAGTACGTAGTGTATGTATAGTGTAGAATAGCGCAGAAGCGGAAGCCATCTGCATGTGTGCCTGTCCTGTTTGCTGCTAAAAGAATTATGGGGTCAAGTACGTATTAATTTATTACCCCACGCGAGAAAAAAAAAAAAAAAAAAAAAAAAAAAGGCAAGATACAACAGACAGGGTGACAGTTTTTCAATCGCGGACAGAGTTCCAGAAAAGTGACTAGCTCCAAATTTAGGGTCCTCCTCTGGAACAACACAAGACGGCCGAAATCCCCAGAAAATTGAAATGAACCAACACACGGGGGCGCACTCCCCAGCTTTTTGGTTGATTGACTGGAAGCTTTACATAGACACAAGGGGGGGGGAGGGCCGCCCGCATGCGCAACGTCGTTTTTTTTTTCCCTCCCCATGTTTTCCCACCTGAAAAAGACGGTTTGCTTCGTTTCTTTTGCGCCACTTTTTGCAGTTTTGTTGGATCGCAAAAGGGGTGTGTAGTTATTCGGGAAAAGACCCCTAGATTATATCGGGTCCGTCATATTGGTTGCTTCTCTCTCTCTTTTTTTTTTCTTCTTCGCGTTCGGGTATCTTCCATCACATTTGCTTTTTGTATGTATGTCCAATACATAAAATCATGAATTGAAAGAGAACCGACGGACCGCTCCCTCCCATTCTTCCCGCTGGGTAACCCCGTCAAAACAAGAAAGGAAAAAAAAAAAAAAGACAAGGAGGGGGGTGAGGTGAACCGCAACCAAGGGAGAAAAAAAAAAGGTTGCAAACGGAGAAAAAATAGGGTCCGTGTACCTGTATCTTGCATGAATAATGACGGAGCTACGGTACCTACCTACATATGTAGAACTGCGAGCTAAGTTTTGATCTCAAAGAAGTAAAGTGTCTTTCGTATCTGAAGATATGACTTGTGCAGATTTTGTTGATGCCCCTCTTCTCGAAACAGCTGAAGGTCGGGGAATTTTTACTCCCCGTTGATAATGATGATGCCCACTTTCGTCCAGGGAAATAATAGTTAGGCAGTGTGATGGTTGAGTTCCGAGAATGACGTATCATCGAGTGAGATGATAATTATCGCCGATGATATTGACAACTTTCTAGTCGGGACAGACAGATACCTGAGTAGTTTTTTGATCTTCTTGTGTGCCTGGACCAACAAACACTGATCGACGTGTTCATTGCTCTCATCTCGTGACATGGGCAGCTGCAATCAAACATCGATATGCCTGATTGTTCGTGATAAGGTAAAACGGGGGCAAAACCACCGTTGCAATCACAATCTGCTCTGACTTGCAGTACGAACAAGTCAACGTCTTTTCGCTTCGGACTTCCTTTGACAGCATGCTCTGCGCAACACAGTGTAGAGGAAGAGGGCTTTCGACTCCAATCAATCGCCGCGGTTCCGTGGTTTGCCTGGGAAAAAAAAAAGGGGGGGGGGAGGGGGGTCGACGATCTGTACTGATATGGAGGAGGGGATGTGACTGGCCTGCATATTTTGGTGGCTTGGGTTGTTGGCTAGCAAGTCGTACGTTTTGTCGTCCACGGATTTTTGAAGCACATTGTTTCAGTGAAACATGCCCTGGTTCTGTCTTTTTTGTGGCGGCTTCCTTGTTCCCGATCTGCGATCATGACGGTGTGTGTGTCCATGATAACTGACCGGTGCGAGACGGCCGATACCAAATATGGCACATGCACACTTGGTGATCTGCAAGTGCACTTCGGAACACGTTCAGTTGCTTGTGCGTCCACAACGCATGGCGATATCTCTCGGACGTCATCTTGTGTTGCTGGGGAAATAACCCTCCGATGGACCACACCGAGATCCGGCACACTTCTAATAAGTCCTCTTTCCTCTGCGTTCCGCTACGAAAGCACCGACGCTGTGATCTCCGTCACACAAACCTCACAAGGGCTAGCCTGCCGTGCCTTACGGGGCACAGAAATCCGTAGTTGTCGTCCCGTTGGTGAGACAGCAAGACTGGAGTGGCTGTTCTCAGGTGCTGTGCTGACCATGAATCCACGTCCTTTCCCTTCCCCACAGCGTGTGGCCCCCAGCAGTCATTCTGACACAATGACTAGCGCAAGAACGGGAATCGATCACATCGACAGATCTGGAGCTGCTCAACAAAGCTGGGAATCTGGGCTTGAAAAACCCTGTCAGTTCCCCCGCAAAAAGGTTTGGAAAGAGTGGGGGTGGTTAAACCAAGTGGTGCAAGATGAATACGTGGTTTGCATCACAAATGGAGAGAGCCGCTGAGCCTCCAATGTCAATGGTCATCCCGATGTGATTGTGACCACTTTTCACGGTTGGCTGCTCGAGCTGCTATTTCAGAACGCGGATGCTGCCCTTGATGCCGCTCGCCGAACAAATTTTTCGACCTCTCAACCGTGTGACTGACTCCCTTGCCATTTCTTTTCTTTTCTTTTCTTTTCTTTTTTTTTTTTTTTTTTTTTTTTTTTGTTTTTTTTTACTTCCAAGTGGATTCAACGTTTGAAGTCCATGTCTGCACAATGACAGGTCAGTGAAATGGGCCGTGGGACGTAGGGCACATTTCTCAACAGGACTTTGATAGGCCCCGTGCTCTCGTTTGCCCTCGCACGGTATGTGCAGTAGCCGCTCGAAAATCCCCGGTCGCTGGCGCGTAGCCGTCTGTCTTCACGCAGAAACTCTCAAGGTCTTGTGACGAATCGGCATCTGTTCTGATATGATTTGATATAACGAATAAAGTATACCCAAGACCTTGGACTACCGCACTGCTGGGAGTTAGCTGTACAGCATCGGTGCGGCCGGATTTTGACTGGCGGGAGCGCCAGCTACCTTCTGCTGTCTCATCCAGAACGAAAATAAATACTCTATCGTTTACGGATAATTTTTTTTTTCTTTTCTTCTCTTGTAGAGCTGCTACGCAAGTGACAGGTGGAAAATGTAAGTGATGGCGTACCGTCACCTAGTCAGGACCCTGACGTTACTTCATCCTGCACAAGAACCTCGGCTGGTATTTTTAGTATCCCGTGACCCCAAAGAGGTGTCTAGAAATGGCGCAAACCGTGCTTCGGAGCAGCGTTGTTTTGCGGGAGATCAAGATATCCCGCGCCCGCGGAATTTCCACAGTGCGGTCTGCGAGCCGAGAAACCCCAAGTCAACAAGGCAACCCTGTGTTTCAAAGTGGATCGGTAGACCAGATCAGATCAAGATCAGGCGATCAAAGATATCCGAAGGGGGGGGGGGGGGGTGGAGGGTTCCATCGCCTGGAAGCAGGATGGAAGGTGCCAAAGCCATGCTCCTACATGGGCATCCATCATTTCGTTTTCAGGCTGAAACTGATTGATGATGGTGCCCAGAGGTGGCAGATACAGGTGAGGGCGGCCCAGGAATGACGCGCGACCCGTGTGCATCAGCAGTTTGTGCTCGGAAGAAGAGATTGGCTGGCGATTGATTGTCCAGCCTGGTGGATGGGTGCCTTTCCCACACCTCTCTGACCCCAAAGGTCCGAATATCACGGGCAGGCTGCAACCCCGATTGGAATGTTTGCTGGCTCTATCCACCAAGGTGCGCCTTTTCCCTGACAGTCTGAGGGCCTCTCACATGCGAGCGCGAGATGCGAATCTAAATGCTCGATGATGGGTATGATGGCCTCTGAAGTAATTTTGATGTGCGCTATTCATCACTTTCGCACTTGGCTTCTAGGGATCCCAGAGACCTCAAATCAGCATTTGCGGATGCCTAGTCTTCTTCCTCGAGCTCCTCGCCCTGTCAAGCCGACTGCCCTGCCTCTACTCGTGTCAGATCATGCCACATGGCGGCCAGAAACTTGGTTGCTGCCCATTTCCAGGTGGCAGTCAAAGAAAGCGCCCTAAGTGGCTGACACACGAGCCGGCCGTCCTGCAGCACGGTGACGCGATCTCGTCATGCGGAATCGACAGGCCAGATAAATTGGATATCCGGATGCAACGAGTTTTCCACATTGCAACCCCATCAATTTTGAAGTATCGACCGCATTCTATACATATACTACTATTAGATGTCACACCCAGCCAGCCAGCCCGGCTGACACGGACCTGACCAATCCCCGCTCCCCTGTCCGAAGGAAGGTCACTGGCAGGGACCGTCGGAGAAAACCTGGCGACCAGGTCCGGAGCTCGGCAGGGTGGATGGAACTGGGGGGTACCTGCTTGCAACCTCTCATGTTGCGTAATTTGAAGGCCAAGCCACTGTTCGAAAAGCCCTGTAACCCAGCCGCCTCTGCTTAATCATTGTTCAGAGTTTTAGCCAAACCAAAAGCGAAAAGGTTTGTAGCAAAGTCCTTGGGGGTCTTGGCCGGGGGGTGGAGGTCCACATGTTCAAGAGGAGGGAGCGGGCGACATCGGGTCAGACCCGCATCGAACTCGATAATCCCAGCGGAAAGGTCGTGAAATGTGATTTCCTGCAGAAATCGCCTGATCTGGGGACGCAGCTATGGTTCCCCGCCAATGATACGATGGACAGGACCTTTTAGGAATACCAACCATTCCCAATCGAGGGCTCCCCGGTGCAACAAGGCCAAGATCCATGATCTGGCACATACCCAGAATAGGGGAACCGGCTATGCAGCGATGGCTTGTTACTAGTAATAACATGTAAAACAAAAAAGTTTGCGTGAAGCTAAAGTGAGGCACGTGGTGGTGGGCGGAAGGGAAGGTGAACTGCGAGCACCGACAAGATGGGGTTTGTCAGAGACTTGGGTGCAAATGATTAGGTATGTTTTACCTGTTTCATGCTGAACCTTGGGAATAGGGGATCAGACCAAAATTTCAACAATCACCAGTCTAGTGTGCACTACTGTGTAGACTAACTGCCGGGCCGTTGTGTTTTGTCGATCCTCAACGTATTCGGGTTTCGCAAGAAGGGTGTCCACAGTTATGGGCACACTCGGAGCTTCATCAGTACAAGGTGTGATCCCTTCCCACCTAAAGGAAATAGGATACCTATAGTAGTGTATAATGCAAATCTTGTCGAAATATTGACAATTGAAACATCGACATGTTCATCCATGAAGAGCCAAGCATAAGCTGACGGGCGCAGTGGAGACTGTGTTTTGTCATTCGTCACCAGGCGCATGGATTTAGGATCCGGATGGTCTTCCGTCGAAGCACACAGGCTCTCCCCGCTGTGGGCCCTAGCAGATTAGTACCTTATCGAACTTCTGGTACGTATTCCCAAGCTCCCTAGCGGAAATAGCTCTGCGGCTGCGCGGCGGGCGGGCGTTTCCTGTCAGGCCCAAGCGAGTGCGAAAGGGAGACGGGACTTTGTGATCAGCGGCAGGCGTCAGGCTGTCGCGGTGAGCGATCACAATCAAGGAGCCTGTGAGTGCTGCGTATGCGATGCAGAGAATTTCCGGGGAATGATACCGACCCAGTACAAGAACTATAAAAGACCTCGTTTGTACATACAATACAAGCCTACCTTAAGCACCGTGCACAGTCCTGTCCCCTCGGCACAGTGTGCGCGAACCGTTGCCCATTTTTAGACGAACCGCTCCTGAACTTTTGGTGGTTCCTTCGATGATGGTGGGCAAGCCAGGGCAATCATAGCATGGAACAAAACGTCGGGCTTGGCAGAAGGGTGAAATTGGGGGGAAGGGAGAGAGAGGGGGAAGGGGGGGGGGGATGCGCCGAAGAAATGACCGCACCCATTCTTTGCTTGTATTTGGTCCGATCCAGAAATCTCAGATTGATTGAATTCATTCCCGCTAGGTTCCTTCTCTTCAATTGCCTCAATGCTTCCCCCGGCACAGGAGGGTAGAGAGCATGCTCCCGCTCCAACTTTTCGCTCCACTGGTCAAATTGATATGCACTCAAGTTCCATCGCGATGCATTTCACAGTCTGTTGTAAGGCACATACATCTGCATTTTTCTAGTGAGCGACGGACACGGCGACCTAATGAGACAACGGGACTGATGATGATGCGAATTTTCGCTGAGTCATTCCAACCCAAAACATCGTTCCATTTGTTCGGGTTTTCATTTCTACTAATGCGCGAAGGGTTCAAGCTCTGGTGGAAACAACAAGTACCGCTTCACAGTTAAAACCAAGATCCATGAGCGTGGAGTCGAGATCGGAAAGATGGTTCCCGAATTCCCCACAGCATTCATGTGTTAAATTGTCTCGACGTTTCCCCTCTGGAAGCCGGCGAACTGAGATAATAAAATTAACAAATTCATTTTTCCCCCTCAAACACCCTCTTGTTAATCTATTGGTGGGCTACACGCCGGAGTGTTGCTGTCTGGAGAATGCAGGCTTGTAACTGGTGTGGTAGTGGTATCTCTCTCGCTAACAGGAATTGAATCACGTATTGTACCCTACGCCGTTTTCTCTGCCGTTCATGTGGACCTCCTTGTGGAATGGACATTGCCGATACACGCTTCATCGCGGCCCAGAGAAGCAATCAATCTGCCGAGAATTGTGCATCATTGAAAAAGCATTGCCACGCGGCCGTCCTCCCTTGCTTTTCTCCCACTGAAACCCACTCTTCCCCATTTTTGATTACCTATGCACCAGACTTGCATCGAGAATACATAGCCTGCGATTTCAAGTATCATCCAAATAAAGTACATATACTACAAAAAATCTCCCGAAACGGAAGTGTGTGGTAGCCAAGGGCCCAAAGGACATTGGCTGGAAATGGGCCGGGTTATCCTGCAAGCACGTCGCTCCATGGGTCCTCGCCGTGCTTGTGCGTCACGCTCGGATCTCTTTCTCAGTGTCTTGTCAAAGCCCAGCCGATTCGACCAGTCGATTAGCGAGAAACCAGAACCCGAACTTTCAGGCGCAACGCACGCTAGCGCGCAAACACACATGCACTCAAATTTGGCCCCGCCCTTTCATCTCATGACCCTTGTCTTGGGAACGTCCCGCTGTCTCTGGCCGGGCCACCAGGCCAGATCCGATCTGTGGACGATGGGGCAGCCCGTGGCAGCCCGTGGCAGCCCTTGTTGTGCGGTGGTCGTTCGTTCGGCAGAAACCCTTGTTTAGCAGCTTCTCAGCGTCGCACCACTGGCGGATGACATTGTTAGCAACGAATAGCTCTCTCGTCCCTTGGAAGAGTCCACGTGTTGCTGGAGCAGCGTTGCATTTTACCCTCGCTCCGTGCTCGCTCCTTCTCTGTTCAAAACAGGTTATGTCTGGATAAACCCGGAAGACAAGGAGGCATCTACACAGTATACTAACTCAACCTTGCTGCCCGCAACCCGCGCTGGGGGACCCCCCGGAGATTTGGAGGGGCGAAGAATGGATCTGACCTCACAAAGCAATGTTGACTGTCAAGAATATGTACATGGTCTCGTTGGTCAACGGGAAAGAGACCCATGGTGGACCTAACGGCGCCAGCAACCCACTGCAAACCGTCCCCGGGTTTCCCTGCCCACTCACCGTCTCCTTTCTTTTCAACCTCGGCATGGTCCGGAACAGTACCTCTGCAGTTTTTTGGGGGTTGCTACCTATGGTATTTTGCTTGTAATACGTACCCAGTTGGTAACATCGCGATGTCATTTTTCAACCCATTTGTCGGAACAGGAAAAAGGGCCGTCGTCAAGATGCCACTCATTTATGCCGCGCCGCCTTTTGGCAACATCGGGTCGTCAGGTTTCGGTGGCTAGCCACAAGCGATTGCTCATCATTTCTGTATAGGACACCACATGCGGCCTTGCGGGGGCTGACGAGATCCCGGGACGCCAATCCTCACCAATCTTCACCTTCGTCGCTGAGCACTATGCAAGCGGATTGCCAACCTGGAACCGTTGGCTGGCTGGCTGAGTGCACAGCGGCCTGCTGAGCCAACATGAAGAGGAAAAACAATGAGCTGATCATGCACATTCCCCACAGCTCCGGCCAACACGCTCGTACCGATCGCCCGGTCCAATACCCAATGAGCAATAGCCCTCAAGTTGCGCCCTCTTGTTTCCCTCAGATGGGAATTTATCCCGCTAATATATTTTGATCTTGATAATTGTCGAGGCGTCATCCAGCTATCTGCTAGGCGTTGTTTCGTGGAGAAAAGATTGGCGCCACCATAATTACTATGTATACGCCGTACATACCACCCCGGGCTCCACCATAGGTCCGCCCACCTGCCCGCTGTCCGCTGCAAAGGGCTGAAGGTGCAAACAAAATACCTTTGGTCGCAAAGAAGAGCAAAAACTCTGGCGCAAGCCATTTCTTCGTCGGCGTGGTTGAGGATAAGCTGCCAGCGCAGCACTGACCGGTCGACGCCGGGATCTCGATCCCATCAAAGGACAAATCAGAGACGTTATCCTTCTAGAATGTAGTGCCAAGTTGAACAAAGCCATGAACTGATTCGCATTGCCTTGGACGCAAGCACACCCTCTGGCAATAATCACCGATTCGCGCAAAACCTGTTCGGGCAATAGGGTGACATGTTTGGTTATATAATCGGCTGTTATCGCTGAAAGTCATCCTGTTGAAACAATGGAAACAGCCACAAACGCTGGAAAGCAATGGACCCCTGGTCAACAGGCTTCGCTTGCAAGATGGAACAACACACAGCCTGCTGGACATCTTAATGCTAAGAAAAGCGCATATACCAAGTACTCTACTGTGCAAGGCCCTGTTGCTGCCGTCGCCTCGAGTCGCGTTTTTGCACAAATTGGGAATTCCCGAGTAACAGATGTGCCCAACAAGTATCATCAATGTCTCCAGCCGTCGCTAACAAGGTGTGTCTTGTCGTGTCGGCTCTCCCCCCGCTAGGCGCTCTCCGAAGATCTGGCGACAGAGGAGCGAATAGCAAACGTGACAAAAGGTAGCGCTAATTACCCGTTGCCCACATTTATACCACCTTGCCGGCCGCCCGGCTTACCGAGTATGGAGGTTTGGCTACGCACTACGCGCACAGTAGTATAGTGTCTGGTGTACGTGTCTGAGATGGCCGTGACTGGGCGGTGAGGCATCGAGGAAGTATGTACTGTACTTGTGAAGGTGCCGAGCGAGGCACGGAAGCACAGCGGCACGACACGGCACCAGATCGGGGCAATGTCCGATCTGATCGTGAGATCTTTCAAGGTGTCCAGTGTGGGGAGGGTGGTGAATGGGCCGTCTTTTATCTTTGCATCTTTAATCCATCGAGCCACGTCCGGTTGTTGCATTGACGAGTGTGGGTATTGCGACTCGGAGTGCTTGCCGCACCGCCGGCAGATTCTTGATAACAAAAATGTCTCGAATCAACTGCAAGGTACGGAATAAAGTTTGTTCGGATTCGAGAACAAAAGACGGGAAAGCTATGAGATCTTGCTGTCTGGACCTTGGCAAGCGACATTTTCCAGGCTGCAACCAGCATCGTATCTTTGTGCAGCCATCAGCGGCGTGATGCTGAGAGGATCCTGCATGTCCAGCGCATGCACGTTGCAGGCTTCTGGCTTTTTTCTTTCCCGTTATATACACAGTAGCATACGCCGCCTGTCCCGCACTGTATGCCAAAAGTACAAACGCCCCCGTACCGATACTGTATTCCCGAACACTGACCTTTGCAGCCAATCACCTGCTTCGCCAGCCATTGCTCACCGCATCTGACTACGGCGTACGTACCGAATTCCTGGCTGGCAAGCTATCCCAGCATCGAGTAGGCCCCGGCCCAGTGGTAACCCAAGAATTGGGGCTCACTCGAGATTTGTGTACCTCCCCCCATCCATGGGGCCCCCTGGCCAGCCTCCCAGCTGGCCGCGATCCCCTTCCCCCTTTCCCGCACCAGGACGTTTTCTAATGCTCCCCCCACTCAAATGACCACGCCAATCTGCCAATTTTACGCAAAGTGCTTGGAACCAAATCTCGTTATTCCTTTCGTCGGGACGAGATCGCACACGGTGTGCCGAGTACGTGTATTGCACCGTTTCTTCCGAGTTTTTAGTGACAGAGCCAAGGCAGAATGTCTGTCCCCCCCCCTGTCCTTGAGGCTGCCCTGAACAGGTAGTTTGTTTCCAGGCTCCTCATCACAGGTAGTGCAGCCTGGCATGCCTGCCTGGTGGGGGAAGAATGGGCGCACCGGTAGCATCCAAGGGGGAAAAAAGTCAAGATGTATCATCAAACCCCCGTGGACCTGCACTAGATGGGTGATCGTGGGAAATACCTGTACCCTGTGCCTCTACATTTAACAAAACTTCCTTCTGCCATCGACCTACTTAATTCTTAGAGCCCAGTGTGTGCAAGTGCTCCCGTCCTTTTCTCCGACATGGTGACTTCGTGTCATCCCTATCACAGACCGCCGATGTCCTCTCGCTCTGCCACGCAGGCCACAAACTGCCACCAGCACTAGACTCCCGCTACCCGTCGCTGCGGGTATCCTGATGAGGCCCTGACAATTCCATTCTCTATGGGCATTATTATAGCTACCGTGCTCCTTCTCTCCCCGCTCAATTGGCATCTCGTTCTCTTTTTCCTCCTTCTTCTAAATGATCACCACGTAATGCTATCCAGAAGGTGATTCGTTCCTAAAACCACGCCAGGCCGCACGGCGATCGTCTGAGAGATCCTGTCTGGAAGTGTACTCAACACCTAGCTGGGCAGAGCCGGGACTTTTTTTTTTTTTTGGCATTCATTCCACCATTACCGTCATCGTTTAGCGGCGTTCGTTTTCCCTAGCCAACTAGAACCCCGCCGAGAACGAGGGGGGGCGAGCGCTCCCATTTCAATTCGTTCAAGCCACCACCACAGACCTCTGCCATCAGCGAAAGCTGGCAGTTCAAGCAGGGCAGGCTTGGCGGCATTTTTCAGCGAAACGGGCACCTCACAACGTCGCGTGGGGACGGCACGGGAGAGAGGGGGAAGTGGAGAGCGGAGAGTGGAGAGGCACCTCACAAAGTCGAGGTACCTGGTCTCAGGCGCCGAGACACAAGGGTCTGGGGGGGAAACGGCACGTTCCCACAATCCATTTCCACGGGAGAGTAGGCGACCCACATCTGATCTCGATCGCCCCTACTCCAACCAGTCCACAAACCAACAATTCCACACAGTACACGCACATCAACCTGGGACACCCACCCCCCTTCCGCCCCCCTACCCACTAACCCCCCAGCGGCTGCGATCTGCTAGCCTCGCAGGTCCCGCCTTAACAAAAGCAGGAAAGACACAAAATCACCGCGGCTGCTCGCCCACCACCGTCTACTTACTCTCCTTCCCACCTTTCCGACTGTTTCACCTGCGATCAGTCGCCGCTCTAGGTTCAGGTTCTTCGAAGGATTCATTGCAGCATCTTTTCTGTCTGGAGTAATTGCTATTAGGCATCGCCACACGAAGGATCTTGTTACCGTTCGAACTTTCTTCTCCACACGCCGCCCACACCGCATCAAGGGTTCCAGTAGCTGAGTAGAGGGTTTGACATCCGTCTGGATTTGGTCCCGCTATGGAAGCGGGCGATTCGGGAACTAGGCAAAGGTATGGTTTGCTGCTTCCATGGTCGAATGACACTGGCTCAGAAACACAAAGATGTTAACCGTTCTGATCTTTTTTATTAGTGGGACACCAGCTGCCAGCAGTAACAGCAACACGAGCAATAACCTCAACCGAGAGCGCATAGATACATCTTATCGAGAAGGACTGCCACAACCACCTCCTCCAGCAGCAACCATGGCGACCGCAACTTTGATCAGCCCTGGCGCTTCTTACCACCAACACCACTCATCCTTCAACCCGGGCTATCCTCATTCGGCTCCTGTCACCAGCATTCCCTCCATGATTTCGCCGATTGAACCTCGTCGACCTGCAGACGAGACCGACTCGAGCCATACCCACCGACAGTCTCTGCCATCAATCTCAGAAGTGATCTCGGCCACTAAGCCAGGGACCTTTCCACCACCGCCGCCCATCACCCAGTCTCAGACGCTCCCGTCGCCGTTCGCCTCGTCAGGACCGCCGCGACCGTTTGAGCAGTTGGGAGCGGACAAGAACTCGTCCCCGAGGACGTTGCACCCGCCATCGACGGGGTATTCACGGTCCGACACGCTTCCTGCGATTTCAGATCCCTCCAGGCCTCTCTTAACGAACAGACCGCCACCGCCACCGCTAAACACTTTCTCCGGGCAGCACCATTCCACTCCCCCACCTCTCCGCCATGACCAACATGATGCCGAGCAAAGACAAGGACAACTGCAGCCACTCAGTGCTGGTCACCGTGAGCAGCCACAGCAGCAGCTTCCAGGACTTTATGCCGAAACTGGTCGGCTTCCCCCGGGACAACTCCCCTTATCTGGTTATCCGCTTTCTCCCAGACACAACGGCCCTACTCTTCCATCCCCATACGACGCGCAGAGGCCACCCATGTACAGCGAGGAAAGTCCAGAGTATATGCATCACCGACTTGAGTACAAGGCAGCCCTTGACAAACATTTCGAGCAATGGGGCTATTCTGATTCCTTGCAAATGGTATGTTGCATAATTTTCGGTCGTCAAAATCGTCTGATCTAACTTGAAATCCAGATCGCAAATTCATGTCGCACAGGTTTCAACTTTGCTGAGGGGTATTTGGCTGCGGCGCGGGAGCAAGGTAGCGGATCGCAGCCGATTCCGTCGAGGATGCCCACCGAGAACGAAGTCAGCGGTCTGATCAGCAATCTCGTATTGTCTCTTAAGAAACTAGAAGAAATCCGAGACCTGGTTCAGCACAACCGGATAGTGAGCGAACGAGCCTCTCGTGAGCATGGCCGCAAGGAGGAAGACGATGTTTCGATGTACGGTGACGGGATGAAGCCAGCGTACAATTTGAACGAGGTTAAGAAGCGGCGTGGTGTAAGTTCAACCCCACCACACTTCCGGAACAGCAGTCACGCGGAAAGAAACTAACGCATCAAGCAGCGCGCGGCTCCTCCAGGACGTTGTCACAGCTGCAACAGGATCGATACGCCAGAATGGAGGCGCGGCCCTGACGGTGCAAGGACGTTGTGCAATGCATGTGGACTTCATTACGCCAAGCTAGAGCGCAAACGACAGATGGACCAAAGATCACTCCGTCCAAAACCCTCCGACCACGAAAGAAACTAGTAGTTGCCTTTTTTCTTACTTTTTTTTTTTTTCATCTGCGAAATCCTTTCATCAGTGAAGGATTCCCGACTTGCGACGATTTAGGCGCCCCTGACGCATCAATTGCATCACCTTCACCATGTCGACCATATGTTCAGAACTATCTACTTTCGCCCAGGCAGCAAATATTCTGGAGGTTCTGATCTGACTACTCTCCTTGGTCTATGTTTTTTTCGGATTCCCTTCGACAATACCCGGATGGCTTTTGCTTACAGACATTGGAATTCATCCTCCTCCAACCAGCTCCGATCGCGAGTACAATGCTTCCCGCATCGGCGGTTTCTTGCTCTAAAGATTTTTTTTTTTTTGCCCCGTTATTGCTATGGTTTTTATTTGGCTTCGAGGCTGTTGTTGTATATACATTATACCCCCGTTTTTACACTCCATGTTTGACTGGTTCGACCTTTTTTTCTTCTTCTTTTTTTTTTACTGCTGGTTGCGCTTTTATTTTCGGTTCCTGGTTTCACGACTAGTGAAAAAAAAGGAGTTTTTTCAAGTTGCTCGGTTCGGCATATACAACATCTCGCTTTGTCATTACTATCATTATTGGGCGCCTTTCTATTTTCTGATATTTTTTCTCTTTAATACGTTAAGTCTTGCGGCTTTTCATTTACTTATCAAATGACGGGGAGATATACGTTTGTTTGTTCTGATGAAGAATTTGAGTCATTTTCCTCGAGGGGAATCTAGTACGTTGTGAGAGGTTATTTGGGTTTTGTTAGAAATACACGACCTCAGGTTGATTCTTTCAAGTATGAGATGGCAATCTGGAAAGGCAGAGAAAGAAAGGAGATGTTTTTTTTTCTTTGGTTAGAGAGGAGGCTGGGGGGGGGGGGGTTGTGGGGGGGAGGGGGCGCACATATATTTCTCTTTACTCTTCCCCAGTTGTGCACAACGAGCAGAGACGAAGAAGAATGGAAGTGGGTATTTTGATTTTATCCCATGCTACAACGCGATGTAGAAAACGTTTTGAATCTTTAAAACCAGAGCATATTCAAGCAATTGCAAGTTAGAATTCAATACCGAAGCCATGACTTTGTTTCATTGTGTGATTCACTCTGATGCTTTTGTGAATCAAACTTCAACATATATTTTGAAGTTACTTGCCTTATGCCACATTTAAAAGTCGGAAGGAAGAATACCCACCAAGTGGACCAACCAACTGCTATCTGATGCCCAAACTATGCATATCGGACGAGTGCTGTCTCCTTGGGTGGATTGACACCCCATCTGCTGAAAGCCTATGCCAAAATCGTCCCCAAAAAAATCCCAATAATTCAGAAAAGTTTGGAACAGCAACTCGAATCATGATCATCAGCTTGGAACGACAGATAATAGATGTCTGTTCTTCCGTCTATTCTCTGGAGCTTGGCCCCTGTTTACCCCTCTCATTGCCGATCTTGATGCCTAAGGGTACACACACATCACACAGAAAAACAGGGATGTTACATAACATCAGTGATAATTATGGATGAGCTTGCGAAGCGGGGGGTTCTCTACAACTATTTGATCGAGTTTGAACGTATAGAATCATTCATTAAAATGGGGAGATGTGGCACTAACAATCATGTCTAAAAAACGAAGTGGAAAGGGAGGGAAAAAAAAAAAAAAAGAGAGAGACAGAAGAAGGAAAAAGCAAAGGTGAACGGGTCTGTATGATTGGTTATGAGTCAGGGTTTTGCATTGGAATCGGATCGACTGACGGGTAGCTGCATCGAATCATACTTCTAATTATTTTCTTTTTTTTATTTATTTATTTCTTTCGAGAGGTATTATTGAACGACTAAGGCAAAGAGGAGCTGGTGGAGGAAGGAGAAAGGGGGGGGGGGTTGCGGGACCATCCGTCATCCACACACATACACACACATACTGTTTTAGGTGGTTTTCCAAGCCCTTTGACAGCAGGAAAAAGTTGAAAAAAAAAAAAAAAGAAATATCGGAAAAAGTGATCACACACACTGTGTAATGCTTTTTCCTTCCAAGTCCATTATAACGGTTTGTTCCGTTCGCTAAACCAGGTGGCGTCCACAGCATGCTCATTCCCCTCACGATAACCCCTTGATTGACATATCATTAACCCGGTTATAATTGCCCTGTTTAACCATTTCCGTCGTCCCGAGGCTGCACGAAGCTGTCCGGCAGCGCAGCTCACCCGTGGCTGCATACACAGTACATACATATAGTTCTGCCCCGCTAGCTGGGCTGAATTGGGCTTGTCCTGACCATCGGTTGCGGCTGCGACCACCCTTCCTCCTCCCAGAGCAATTGCAGATCAGAGAGAGGGCTAAAATATTTTTGGTGGCCTAGAAGGGTAAAGCTGTTCTCCGCAGCGCCCGGGGACCTAGGAGGGCCAAGGAGAATGAATCGTGTCTTATAGGACGCTTGAAGAAAACCCGGCAGATCTCTGTTACTGCTCCTACACCAAATGGCAGAACACACGACCAGCATCACGTAATAATTTCGTGCCCATGCCAACAGGTAGTTCATGTGGAAAATCAGGGTTGGCTTTTGGTTTGTTTGTCTCCCCTCCCGCTCAGGATGGAGCGTAACCTTTGATAAATCAAACCGGATAATTGTCCATCAGACAGGGACCACCGTGCCAGGCCATCATACAGTTCCATTGCACCGTCCGGCAGCAAAGATGTTGGGCGCTTCCATCGAACGCCATGCTCCCCCCCCCCCCCCAAACCGGTGGGCGGTTCTCGTTATTGCGCAGCAGGGAAAAGAAAGTTGCGGCATCGATCGCCGCTTGCCTGCCCCGTCGTTTATGTTTCTATCATTCCGAAATATTGAAACAAACCTCTCCCCTTTTGCGCCGCGGGTTCCCGTCTGGAATAGATGAGCAAAATATGAAGCAGATATTCTTCCTACCGGGATATCAATGAAAAAAAAATATTCCTCTAAAGAAAGGTGGAAGAAATATACGACGGGAAAAAAATGACAGCTCACACGCTTCCGAAAACGAAAACAAGACGCCGCCGTTTCCTGTGAAACGGTCGGAGAGCAAGAGCAGTTTTCGGTCAGGCCATTCTATCCCCCACTCAGTCCGAGGTCTTGTTCAGATTGCGGGCCGACCCAAAGCGCCGGAGCACGAGGAATAATAAAAGAAGGATTGGTGGGAGTCAAGGTCTGCCATACCTTGGGCGGCACGACTCGCATGATTCTTCTCCCATCGTTTCATTCACTCAGCTGTCATCAAGCCACGAAAACAAGAGAGCTACATCATGCAAGGAGGGACCTGGTTCCGCTTCTACTTGACACGGCCGGCATGATAAAAAGGAAGCAAAAGAAGGGTGGCACGTAAAAAACCCGCTCTTCGCTCGCTTCTCCTCTTTCCTCTTTTCCCGTGCAGCACAAACCGGATGCCTGCAGCATCACAACCAGAGCGCTGTCGCATCAGCCCACTCATGTCCTGTCGAGGGGTTCCATTTTCCGATCCATCATTTCGCAGCGGTAGTATTACATCAAATCCGGAACGCGAAAGAAAAGGAAACCGCCCCCTCCCTCCTCCTCTCTTCCTCAAAAGAGAAACCACCACAGGATCTTGCTGCTTCGCCATATCGGATATGGATCGCCCACTTGGCCTAGAAGCAAACAGTATCCCAGGATCGCCGAGATCCAAGTGACGAAAGGTTCGACCAAAGATCTCGTATGTAGGGTTTAAGTGGGACAAGAAAGGAATGGGATAAATCGTAGAGACACGAAATATACTACCATGGCCGTCGCACTGTAAACATGCGGTGCTATTTGTGGTAGTAACTCAACGGTGTGTTAGATCTTGAACAGATGGTCGTGTTTTGGGGGGGGGGGGTGTGAGGCTTCCAACACAGTGTGAATGAAAAAAAAAATTGACACAGAATTCAAGCGCCAGGACGCCTCCTTTACTTTTCCTGATATTCCCGTTGTCCGATAGAAATGGTGCCAGGTCTGGAACATCATAAGTACTTTGATTTGCCGATATCCACTCAATAGTATACTTCAGGGTTCCCTCTTCTTATAAGCTGGAAGTCATCCCCATTCGTCCATGCTCGCAAGGCAATGCTTGGGGCAAGACGGATGTACCAGTACTTGTGCCCCCAACTGAACCAAAGTTAGATGAGATTAGCGAGCGAGATTTCCATCTGGAGCACAATTCGTGACGTCAGCCCCTGCGTGGTCCGGGCGTTATTGGGAATGGGGGCCCACATGACACAAACAGTGGACCAGTCATATTTTTCAAAATTTTCTTCTCCATCCCATCTAGGTACTCCAAACTCCACTTGCTGATGCTCGCCGATTCGATAACCAACACCGATGATGAAAGGCAGATCCAAGTACATCTGCACCCAGGCTCAGCTCCATTCCTCACCCAATAGTGTAGCGCCATCAGAGAGGCAACCATTTTCTCACACCGAAGGCAGCTCATGGGTTCTTGTTAGCGCAGCGCGTAGGAAAGGCACAGATGGATCGTGGATGTGCGAGCGAAACAAGTTTGCTGGTCCCTTGATTGGAGGGGTCTAGATTTCCCAAATGCGGCGGCATCATGCAACTTGTCGGATGACAAAAATGGCTGGGTGGCTTACAGCAGACAAGACCAGGGATTTAGATCCACAAATCGAGATGCAAGATCGGATCTCTGTCTCTATTCACGCACCTCGCAAAGCATTTACATACACCTGTACACATCACAGTATTTTCATCACACACACTAGTGCTCCCTTATGCCGGCTGAATTCATCAAGTGGCCCCATTCTTGGGGTCTGAACCATCCCTAGCCAGGACCACGTTATAACCGTAGGACACGCGGTGTCCACGAGGTGTCCAGTTGGCAAAGTATTGACTCACATTGCTGTTCGGCGATTCCACCTCTTCGGCTCTCCCTTCAGCATCATTCAGGGATGTTCGAAGCCGATAACCTTCGGACCCCTAAATTATTCTGAACACTAGAGAGAGAAAAATGGGTTCCGGAAACCGAAATAGACAGCCCTTCGGCGCCCATGTCCCTGATCGGTTGTCAAAATCGAAGCCGAAGTGCAACCGGCATACCACATGTGCGTGAGCAGACGACATCCCAAGACTCAGGAAAAAGCGGTCTGTAACCACCCCCCCCCCCCCCCCCCCCAAAAAAAAAAAAGGTCCTGCATGGAACTTTTTGGATGGTGTTTTCCCGGAGGTCATGATATGCAAGTGTGGATGTCGGACGGGGGGAGAGTGGGAGATGGGTCCAACAACCCGCAGAATCTGTACGTCGATGGTCGAAAGGTAAAACATGCGGTCCGGATCGAGAAATTTTGTCGGTAAGTGGGAGGGACGGGGGTAAGAATAAAAGAGACATATTGTCGGATCTTCAGTTTCCGACTTGACATGTCTTAGAGGAGACTCCACTCCGACGCGAAAAAAAGACTATCAAAGAGTGAAAGGATTAAAACCAGGGAAGCTATTGAAAATCCCGGCTGGGGGTTGTTTTGGCCGGATGGTTGCAGATTTGACAGGTTAGGTCCCTGCCGAATATTTTGTTCTTTTGAAGAGTATTCGGTACAGACTTTTGGCGAGTTGTAGTTTATTCTTGTCGTTTAGGAGTGAAGTAAACAACACTCGTCCATACACTGCCAACGACGAAGGAAGTAAGCAACAAGCCCAGGCCACCTTGTCATAGCTGCCTTTTGAACGGTATTCGACTACAGCAGAAGGAAACAAGGTCCAACCTTTGTGTGGCTACGCCACGCCGTCATAGGGGTTCATGAGCATCAGTTGTTGTATAATGTAAGAAGGGTTCAATGCACAACAGGGCAGCGCTTACAAGCGTACACGCACTGGTTTCCTGTTACATCGCATGGAATAATACGTTTATTCTATCTAGCATCATCCATAGCACTGCTCGGCGCGTGGCCTGTGTGATACAGGCACATAAAAACCCAAGACAAGCAATTACAGGGTCAGGGTTTGCTATGTCGGGCCAGCTTTGTCTGAAATCTTGACAACTACGAGACATCCTTTCTCGGTGTCTGTAAGCACACAGGATGGGGTTAGAAAGGGTTCGAATACCGGCTTTTCTTATATATATATATATATATATTTTTTTTTTTTAATAATTTCCTCTTAAATTTCAACCTTGGACATCTTCGAGAAGACCAGGCAAGATCACAGCCCCCGACCCCTTCAGTTCCTGCTTCCTAAGAGCTCATCGGGGTACTGTACAAGGGCCATCACTTTCAACCATCAACACCCAACCTCGCAACATTCTATCATCACGAACCCGTTTCCCGATACATTGTCTCCCACCGCTCTTTCCAGTGCCATCCCATCCACTGGGAAGTGGCACTACCTTGTCTAGGTAGGTAAAACACTCCTCTTTACACAGGTTTTTTTTTTTTTTTTTTTTTTTTTTAGCTCACCAAGTACATCCCTACCGCTATCATGCTCTCTTGAACCCGCCCCCGGGCTCTTTAATTTGTGTGTGCTTTCCTTCTATTATCTGAATTTCATGTTGTGTATCCCCACTCGTACAAAGAAAAAAAAAAACCCAAACTTTTTTATTCCTGCACCTAGGGTCTAGTCATCCCATCCCTTCCCATCCCTTTACATTCAACTCCACTACTACACACACATACCTACATAGACACATACATATACAAATCCCGTGTGGTCTTTAATCCCTCTCCCCGTGATATGTGAAACTCTGGAGCCCCAATCTTTGGCCCCCCCCCAAAAAAAAGCAGGTGCCCCGGGGGGGAGGGGGGGAGGGGTGTGGTTGAGACTGGCATGTTAGTAAAAGAGTGAACACCTTCAGAGTAGAGATATATCCCTATAAAAATAAATATCTATATACTGTATTTAGATACCATTACTCCCAAGCATGTATTACTGCCCTCCTCCTCCAAAAAAAAAATGATTATATTTAATTTCATTTCTAATCAGCATGAAAGTTTTTTTTGGCTCACGTAACCACCCTCCACCGGCCCCGTCATTTTCAACCATCCGTACAATTTTTTTAAATTTTTTTTTTAAAAAAAAAACTCTTCCCTTTCGTCTTGTTACAATAAAAACCAAAATTGCACATCAGACAATCACATACGACCATAGACAGTAGAAAACTCGGCATCCCGTCCGCTCTGCCCTAGATAAGCTACTGATCGCCGGACTAGTACTCAGGTGGGTGACCACTGGGGAATCCCCGGTGTTGTATGTTTTTTTTTTTTTTTCCTCCCTCTCTTCAATGATAAAATATGGTTAATTTATGACGAAAGAAAATGTTCGGTTGGGAATCTACTTGAATTTTTTTTTTTCTTCTTCTTGATTATGCTGTCTCGTGCCTTACACTCCATCCTTGTCTATGTTGTAGGCATGTGGTCATGTAATATTAAAGAGAGAGAAATGGTTAGATAAATATAGACACGAACTTGGCTTTTACCACCGACTGGATATCAATTGATTATAACTTTTGGAAAGGGAAAATATAAGAATAATTATAATTCGGCTTGATGTAGTAAAAATATTATAAATGATTATATGGAAATCTAAATCTCAGCAGTCCAGTAACCGCCAAAACTAGGTTCACATATCGTCTCAAAAAATCCCAAGACTCTTCAATATCTCAGTCCGGAAATGGAAAATGATGTATCTCATTTCCACATCTAAACACTCGTATATATGATCAGCTACCACAGCCCCCTCCCTGTCTAATCTACCCTTAATGCCGCTCAAGAAAAATAGCTCTCAGACTACAAACCAAAGAAATTGGTCATTGATAACCACAAAATCAAAAACCAGAACCAGTAACAAGATAAAAACCAGAACGCCACAATCCAAAAAAAAAAAAAAAAATAAAAGCGTCCAGTCCCCTATGTATCAGGCCACCATTCCCTCGGAGCCACCACGTCTATATTTACCTAACAAACCAGCCCAACAGATCCTCAAGCCCCTTAACCCCCTTCGCTGCCTCCCCACCCTCTCCAATCGAGATGACCTTCCCTACTAAATCCTTCGTGATCTCCTCGCTGACGACGCTATCCTTCTTGTACTCGGGATGCTCCGCAACGACCTTCCTGATCCATCTGGCAGCGGTCCATAGTTCTCCACTCGCTCTCTTCCTGATCAGATCCAGGTACGTGGCCAGCTGGCACCTCGTAGTGACATCGACGTTGACGCTATCTAGGTACGATTCCACCAATGGAATCAAACCCGGGAACTCGTCCTCCCCTTCTGATCCTCCAGCGTAGGCAGTGCCGTTGATGATCTCGTTGACGCTCATGAGCCTGTACTCATCCTCCACCGGTCCAATAGGGGAGGGAGGGCGAGAGTTCGTCCTGCTGCCGGCTGGGGAGCTGGCACCGCTACCACCACGAGCGGCCCTCTGCGCAGGGAAGAGATTCCGTCTGAACCAGAACTTGTCGTTCAGCACCGCGTCCCGCTTGTGAGCGGTCTCCATGTTCTCATCCACACGAGTGATGGGGATATAAAAGTTCAAATCGAAGCTCAGGATCGCACGAGTGATGAGCACCATGAAGACGGAAAAAGCCGCATTCTCGAAGTCGGTGATCTGGATTTCCATCGGGCGGAACTCGACGCGCCAGCCGATGGAATTATCAGCCGGGGGCGGTTTGAATCGCATGTGCTGCCAGTTGGTGCTCTGGATGTTTTCGAAATGATCTGTCTTGGATAGATCAAGCACCTCGAGGTCCTCGTTGAAGATGACAATCGGGTCGCGGATGAAAAGATGAGCAAAGTGCGTAGCCAAACGATCGTCCATCCCGCCGTCGAGAAGTTGCTGTTTGATCTCGGGGTCGATGACAAGATTGGGATCAAGGTATTCCGGCCGGAGACGGGAGTCTTCGGAGATGTAGGTCGAATTGGATGCGTAACGGGACTTGGGAATGCGCCAGCGGGAAGTTTTGAGGGGTTTTTCGCCTAGTTCTTCGGGAGTGCGATCGTCGACTGCTTTGCTGATCTGGTTCCATCTTACGTCGGTGTCCGCCAGGAAGCCTTTGTAGATCGGGGTGGCGGCAGTCAGGGCCAACAGGATAGGGCCGAGCGGACTGAGCTGGTCGTACATCTGCCTTCCCTCATTCAGGTTCTTCGCCTGGAAAGTAATCTGTAAACAGCAGCTCCCCATGCCAAAGGCCATAGCGTCCATGTGGATAAAGTTGTCTGGTGCTGCGCCGTTGCGGACGTCATCGTCCTCTGGCCACTGGTGAAGATCATAGTTGACAGTAGGGTCCTTCCATGGCCATGGCGTGTTCTCATCTCTGAATACGGGAACGTTCACTTGGACTTTTCTGCCTCGCCGGGACCGGATGTTGGCAGCAAGAGTAGGGAATCGGATATGAGGGTTGGCAATCTCGTCAGGAACGAACTGTGATCTCAGCTTAGGCCCTGATACGGGGTAAGAAGGTTCGGTAAAAACTCCTGGGCTTCCTAATCTTGGGAAGGTCGTCAAGGTGATCGGGAACTCATTGGGCAACATGTGGTCCTTGGCGATACATCTCCTACATTTGATCAAGTTAAACTTTGTGTGAAACAAATAGGGCAGGATGTTGACGCACCTCAGCTTCATATTTGGCTCAACATTAAGGAGCTCTTTGAACTCGATACCCCAAGGCTTACCAGGAGTGGTCTCAAGCATAAACCTCCCGAACTCGGGGTGAAATACCGGTGGTGGGTCATTGGCTCTATACGCGGTTGTTAGTGTAACAGTAACAAAAAAGGGGGTAAACCATAGGTGTCCTACAAAGGTTGAGAGCCATCTGGCAATACAGGGTTGCATCCTGCAGTCGAAAGTTTTTTGTCACTTGCCAGCGCTGCGAGGATATCGGCTTGCCTCAACGACAATAGAACTTTCGGATCATCCTTGGAGTAAGTGACGACCAAGTACTCGACCTATAAGTGATTGGTTTTAGTATAAATTTGGCACCGACAGGAAAAAAAAAAAAAAAAAAAGCCTACCTCGTCTCCCCAAAGCATAGCATCCCGTTCCTTTCCCTTGGCCTTGTTCCATATTTCAAGAAGTTGCTACAGAGTCATAGAAAAGATCAATTTTTGTCCATGAGCGTACAGCCTCGGGATGTACCGGGCTTGACAAGCTGGGAGCCACCCTCTCACCTTGATACCCCAGGCTCTGACTTGCCCTGCCTTTGTTTTTGCGTCTGGCCAATCCAAAGCCGTTCCCAGTGCCCTTTTACAGAATGTATTAGTATCACGTCATGGTCGAGACAGGTTTGCTGCTAGCCCCGAGGCTGCCATGTGCTGTAGTGTGTAAGGTATACATGTGTATGTTGTGTGTATAGCTGCGCATGCACGCGCGGACCTCGATCAGGAATAGATGATGATAGTGATGGGATTTTGGTATACGCACAATAGACCCATCTTTCCTACTTTAACGAGGGAGCTGAACGATTCCGATGCTTTCCGAGGATTGTAAACAGAAGGGCTGCCTCTGCTTTCTACAAGCCGTCCAGTGATCAGCAAACTACGCCTGTGTGTGCGTCGATCTGATACCTCGGTCTGGGTGTTCTGAGAATTGTAGCCTATCGAGCCAATGAAGGTTTAAGGTCTCAAAGGTTATGTAAAAGAAGGTGTGTAGTGTGAGTCTGCGGCGCAATTACGGATGAATAAGAGAGCTTGCTTGGAGTCGATGATGCAATCGGCAGGATGGGTAAACCTCTCCTTTCCTTTCCCAAGCAAAAGTGAGCGTGAGTAAGAGGAAGCAAAAAAAATGAGCTTTACCCCCTTCTTTGCCCTTCCCTCCCCCTTTCCGTCGCTGCAGGTCAGGCGGTTTTCTAAACCCTAGAAATCCCGTGGTGTTGCTAAATGCACCCCACGTTCAAACACGTTCACAGCCTTGCAGCTTATTGGGGGTGAGGACGGTGGTGTTAAGGATTCTTGGCGGGTTTGCAGGGTCGAATCAGAAGCTATGACGGTGTCGTGGGGGCTATTGTTGGAAAGGCGTCATCTAGAGCACGCAATCTCGCCGAGATTCAACTGGACAGGACGGTTTTAGAAACAGGCGCCACGCGGGGAGTTTATAGTTAAGCCGCAGATCCCACACTTTGCGTGGTTGCGTAGGTAGGTAGGTAGGTAGGTGGTGAGAGTTCTGCCAGTGGTGGGGCAACAGAACAGGAACTGAACTTGAAATATATGAACCAAAAAAAGGCGAAAAAAAATTTAAACAGAACGGATGAATGACGAAACCGATGGAGCAGGGCAAGTATATAAGACTACCTCTGCCTGCTAGTTCCAAGTAAAAGTCCTCATTACAAACACGGCTTCCGATGCTGGGGAAAAAGTGCGGCCTGGGCAGAGTTTGCGAGGAATCGGCCAGGGCGCATCTGAAAATTTCGCCGATTCGAAAACCACCAGGCCGAGTTCCCAAAGGTCCACTCTCACTTCCCTCTCTAAAAATGGAGCAATACAATGCTGTCCGACAGCGGGGGAGTGATCGGGCCCCGGGACGGCCCTTGTCTTTTCTGAAGGATCCCTTTCTCCGACTGATGAAGAAAAAAAAGTCCAATTAAGCTTTTTCTTCTTGTTGTGTGGAGTTGCTTTTCGGGAGCCGGTAGCCGCACTCATCGGTCTCTTTGTCTGCAAGATCTCTTATTATCTATCCGTCATCTTTTTTAAATACTGTGCTTTGGTAGCTTGACAGCTCCAAAATACCTTTTTTTTTTTTTTTTAAAAAAAAAAAAAAAAAAAAAAAATTATTGCCCCTTTGGTCCGATGTTCCATACGCGCCCTCCCATTTTCGATTTTGTCGAAAGTGGATATGCTTGTGAGTGGGTAGGATCGAGACGTATCCCCAGAATCGGGAACTCTCGCTCTGGCTCCTGGGCTGCTTAGAAATCCACATCCCGCGAGAAACGTGCGCCCGCAGCGGTTGCTTACAAGTTACTTCTGGGCACAATTGCTATAAATTGAGCGCGCGTAAAGGGTAGCTTATTAAAAGCCGGTTGTATCCGCATCCAATCCCTCCATCACCCTCCCATAGCGCACGAGCGCGAGACATATATTCTGGATATGAAAGCGAGCAAACGATTATGCAGGTAGTCATCCTGCAGCTTATCCCTTCCTTTTTTCTTTTTCGGCAGAAGGCAGTTGATCTAGATTTCTAATGTAATTGACATCTTCCGGAGATGTTGGAACCAGGGTGCAATGCAAGGAGTGACTTGAGAGCCCCTCTTCATCCCCCTCCCCACCCACCAAAAATATCGACCGTGAGTGATTTGAACATCATTCGAATGGAGGGGTAAAATTTTTTTTGGAGGGGTCAATTATTTAAATGGCTTTTGGCATGCATGTGAAACAGTTGGCGTTACTTACACTAACCCTGAAAGACAGATTCATCAGAATCAAAATCTTTATCTTTTTTCCTGCCTTTTTCCCAAAAGAGCGAATATTAATTATGATAATATGAATTATATATTCAAATCTTGAGTTGGACCTGAACTGAGTCATGTAGAGTATATTTGCTTTTATTTTTCTTACTCTTCCACCGTCTTTTGTACATATATATAGTCGATCTGCCAGTTTTATGCGTCTCATTTTCCGCCAACAATAAAAAAAAAATAAAAAAACAAAAAGTAAAAAAGAATCGTCTCGTCATCATGATAAAAAACAAAAAAAAAAAAAAAGTGTTTTGCTTTCCTCCCAATAATTTGTTTCCCAAACCAATACCAGTATTAAATAAAGGGTGTAAAAGTGAAAAAAAAAAAAAAAAAAGAAAAAAAAAAAAAAAAAAGCCTCCTATGCATAGGTATATGCTTCGCGCTGTGATGTGATGTGTGTCGTAACTATCTTACTTCTTTCCCTGGTTTGTAACTCCAATACCCCAAGTATAAAAACAAATAATACAAAATATACACACATGTCGTAGACAAAATGTATGGTTTAAAAAAAATAATTTTTATACAAGAATCGAAAAAAAAAAAAAAAAAAAAAAAAAATCATGTGTGAGTGCATGCGTGTGTGCGTGTGTGTGTCTGTGTCTATGCATATTTGTGAAAGAGAGAGGGAGAGTGTATGCGTGTGTATGTGTGTGTATGCCATCACCTAACATCCAGAATCAAATCACCCCCTCTTTTCCTTGGTGTCAACTCAGGCACCCATCCGGGAGTAATAGGGGGCAATACATTGTCGCTAGGTCCTTCTTGTCGTTCCCATTTTGCTTGGGCTCTTTGTCTGTATGCTTCATTACTTCCATGATTCAGCTGCAGAGCTGCAGCTCTATCCGCTCCGCGGCGTTTAGCCAGGAGGGAGGAAGACGAGCTTTGCTCAGATAGTGGGGTTTGCGTCATGGGAGGTGAGGGCGGTGCGTAAGCGGTGTATGCCTTTGCTCCTGGAGGGTGGTAAAGCTGGCCTGGGTGGGGATCTTGTTGGGGCTGTGGTTGTTGGTAATGCTGTCTTTGTGGGTATTGTTGTTGTTGCTGCTGCTGCTGCTGCTCTAGTTGGTTTCCATAGCCAGGCGTTCGTGAGCGGAATTGCTGGGAAACTCGTCGCTGCTGCTGTGACCGGGGATGCCAGTATGACGCCGGGTTCGATAACCGTTTCTGACTCCGGAAGTATTGTTCCTCGATCGTCATCTGAGCACTGTCCCGGGTTTCGGGAGAGCCAGTCCGAATTTGACCGGGGTTGCGGTTAGGAGGAGTGAGCATGGGACGTCTGGGCCCAACCATTTGCGTATTGGAAGGTGTGATAACTCGACTCGGAGGAGCAGTTGATCCTCCGTGGCCACCCGGGTGCCAAACGTTGTATCTGTGACCTTGCGGGAGAAGCTCTGAGCCGTTACTGCCTCTATTCGGCATGGCAGGTTGAGGTTGAGGTCGCGGGATTCGAGGGTACGAGACCGGCGACTTTCCGGGGGAAAGCGGAGTAGTCGGGGATTGCGCCACTGGAGTTAAGCTTTCTTGGAGTTCCTCTTCGATGATGGCCTCGTCTTCGAATGGCGCGGCGGCGCCGGACTCCATCGAAGTGGACGATTCTTGAGACATCCTCTTGTTCCTTCTAGTTGACCGTCTTCTACTCCTTCCGCCCGTCAGATTTCTTCCTCCTTGTCCCATCGAAAAGTAAAGATCCGCGGGCGGACGAGCAGCAACCGGTGTCGGACTCGCCATCTCAGCAGCCTGCGGCGACCTCGCGGCAGGGTTACGCCTTGACACCTGCGGCTCTCGACGCTGATCTTTGAATATGATCGGAGAACCCAGATTCTTGCGAGGGTCCTGCTTTGATGGGATTCGCAGGGGTGAAACCACAGCACCTGGAGAAAAATTGCTGTACGCTTCTTGAGCTCTCTCAGCCTTCGTCTTGTGCTCCGGGCTCGGCAGCTCTGCCTGAAAAGAGCCGGCAGACACCTCATGGACACCCTGATTCTGCTGCGGCATTGGTGGCAACATCTTGCTGGTACCTGCCTCTTGCTTCTGGGGTGCGGCACTCCGCATCACCCAGTTTCCCCCCTTGTCAGCAAAGAACAAGGCCGTGGCTGACTGGGGATCTGAAGGAGGCGGCCTCCAAACAGCAGTCCCTGCCGTCTCGACTTCTCCATCTTCCGCAAACTCGGTCACGACGCTGTCGGTTCTCTTTGCAGGAAGACGAATGATAGGAGTCTTGGCATTCGGAATCGCAAGAGTCAAGGTCGGCTTTGGTGGGCTTTGGTTTGGTTTGGCGGCCGGCACGGGCGTTCGAAGAACTACACTGGCAGAAGGCGAGCTCACGATAACCCTTGGCACGTTCGCAACCCGGTTTTGAGCGGAGGGAGACGGGGCAGAAGGCAACCCGTTCACCACACCACCGGCGCCAAGTGGAGATATCGCCAGACCAACATCCGGGTTATTTTGTTTGCGTAAATCGCTCCCTTTGCGCATCGCCATCGGATTGCTGGGGTCAGGATACCATCTCGAGTCCACAAACTGATTCGCTTGCGACTGCGACTGCGATGGGGCGCCCTGCTTCACGACCATCGGATTATTAGGGTCAGGGTACCATCGAGTATCCGTCGGATTTCTTGCCCCTGGAATTCCGGCCAAGGGACCGGAGATTTGAAGAGCTGGGCCGCTGGCAGGCCGGTTGTTTTGTTCATTCTTCCCAGCGGTCCCTGAATCATCGATTTTTGCAAACCCGCTTGCGGCCTCCAGATCCGGATACCGCTTCTTGCGGATATACCTGGCCAGGAAAATCAACAGCACTCCAAGGATAACCACAGCAGCAACTCCGAGGGAGATTCCTGCAATCTGACCGCTGGTGAGCTGCGGTTGGTCGTTGTCTTTTCCAGCCGGGCTGGCTGTAGCTGTGGAAGTTGAAGATGTCGTCCCGGTCGGTGTATCAGTCGGAATGCTCGAGAGGGTGGTCGATGATGTAGTTGGCGGACCAGCGGTCGTCGATGTGGTCGTTGTCCCTGCGGTAGTCCTAGTCCTGGTAGGGGTTGGGATAATCAAAGGGCCTGTTCCGGTAGGGGGCACAAGCAAAGTTGCCGTGAGAGTTGAGTGCGTCATGGGCGCTGCCTTCGAAACCCCGATACACATGTTATATGCAATCGATGTCGCATCGCCTGTCCTTGATCAGCATAAATCCCACTTTTGTCCCAACCGGCGGACTCACTGGTTGCGTCGCGACCGTTGCAGCTGCCGAACCGGCTTTCTCCGACTATACATGACACCCCTCCTTCCCCTATCGTATATTTCGACGAGCCTATCTGTCGACAAAGGCATTGAAGTGATGGCGAGTTCCCGCATATCCTCGAGTTGAAATTGGCCGAGATGAATGTCCTGAAGCAATCTTGAGCGCATGGTGGCACGAAGTTGAGAATCTCGTCCGTGATGTTGTTTGTTTGCGTCTGTTGGGCGGTGGCCACGCAGGGGAAGAGTGTGATCCATATCGTGAGGCATAGTATGAATGGCCTGTGTGCCATTCTTTGAAGTAACATCTAAATTAAAGGTGATTATGGTCTCTCAAGGTCCATCTGAACCCGAGAGCTTCTTGTCAAGATCCGGCCAAAAGGTCGAGCCAGATGGGGAAAAAGGATAGCAAAGTATATTTTCGTGGTAACCGCGCCCAAGTAGGAGGCCTTGGGTGAAAGCCTAGGTGCGGGTTGAGTAGGCGGCTGCGGGAAGGGGCCGAAAAGCGCCTGGTAAACGCGGCCGACTTGTCGGGGAGGGCGAGGTTGAATGTTTATACATTAAACGAGACGACCGGCATCTCTCATAGTGCGAGTGAGTGAGCACGTAGTATTCTAGTGATGGACGGATATGAAAACAGGGAGACTTCGGCGCTTCAGAACCCTCTCCTATGCAAAAGAATGGTACATGGATTATCGTGTCGTGTATGTGACGGGGAATATTCTTTAGAGACTTTCTTTGGAAAATGAAACTTGAAACAAGAGATGGGAAATAAAGAAAATGGTGGTACAGTAGGAGAATATGAAACTGAGGAAAGAAAAGAGGACAAGAAAGGATGTGACAGACTGACGAACAGACAGGTAGACAGACAGGTAGGTAGATAGATAGGCAGCGGAATGGAAAAAGATAGTGTGGTGTGGTTGTACTGGATATGTGACACCCTCCATCATGATCCAAAAATTGCTTAGCCCTATACTGTCTTTGTATTTTCCTTGCAGCTTTCTTACCGCTGCAGGCTGCGCTTAATGATACCGTTACTCCAGATCAACCACACATATCCCATCTTTTACCGTCCCCATCGCCATACCCATGCCGCCGGCATGCAGCCACGCAGCGTGGACTCGGACGAGGACGGGAAGGGAGACCGGGTTTGGCTTGCCGGGGTGCTAAGCCGCCTCTTTGCGTCATGGTATGAATCTGTATGTACTGAATTGTCCTTCTGTTGAACTTGGACAATTGCCCGGTTTCGGAAAATACATGGTGGTGTTGGCGACGTGCGGGATGCCTCATTGGCCAAACCGCCTTAATTGCCCTATTTCGACAGAATGAATAACTCGCTTCCCACCAAATGCAGTACCTGCATCAGGAAACTCCCCCTGCGGAGGCGATGAGCGACAGACTCACCCGCCAGCCCACGACAGGCGGAAGATCTAAAGTTGGCTCCATGCGCCAAAGCTGGTAACCATGCGTGCATGCAAATGAATGGCTCAGAAGAAAAGGTGGTGTCGCGCGCTTGCTGGGCGCCTATTTTAAATCTGCATCACGTGCATGGCTCTGTCATTTTTAACCCAATCATTTACTGATCCGCCCATCCTTCACCTCATTATATCTCAGTTGCCAAGAACATGTACCGCCACAATTCTTACCCTTACGATGCAATGCTCGCAAACCAGATTTGAACTATGAAATCCTACGTGAAGATGTGGTCTGAGGAACAGTTTATGAACAATTACGGAATTTCCTGTTGTGGGCTCATCTTGAAATATGAATGATGGACCTCTCATGAGATTTATTCGTTGTAAGAAAACCGTGTAGGGCTGATTTTGCATAGTTCAGACGATCTACCAAAAGTGAGGGTAGAAAAGACAATGCGTCTTGGCAGCTTCACTGTAGATGGACTCGGAACAGGCGCAAGCGCCCGAGGAGGAAACGAACCGCTCATCGACAAGGCAATATGCATCTTGACCCATCTGTGATATGTCGAAGCGGTGGGAACCCGTCTGAACAAGAAACCCATATGTCTGATCGGGCGCCAACCCGTCAGGGGCGGTTTTTTCGCCTTTTTCGCTGTCTGGTATCAACTAGATATCACGTACTTTCAATTATAAAACATCAACAACTTTCATGATCCCTCAAATAAAAGAACTCCTTTCCTCAATGTGCAAGTTTTTCGTCATCTAATCATGTGATGATCCCAAATCAAATCATCTTCCTGGTATCAGTTTTCCGAGAATTCCTCGCGCATCAAAATCATTCATGGATACCGTCATATTAGGTTTCCTCCTCATATTCACTTCTGTCCAGAATATGCTCTCTCCCAGTTGTAGTGGCGCTCTTTGTGGACCCGTTTTCGTGACCGGCCGGTCTTCTTCAACCTAATTGCCCAAAGCGTTGGGCGCGTAGTCCGGACGAGCCCGGCTGGACTTGATGACGTCCTGGACTTTCTTCTCCGTCTCGTCCCAGTCGTCGGGACTGAGCTGAATAAGGTCAATTCCGTAGAAGTTGGCGATGTGGGACAGCGCATCGAAACTCTTCTTATCGTAAACGAAGCTGATACTGACACCGACACGCCCAAAGCGACCAGTACGGCCAATACGGTGGAGGTATGTCTCCGCATCCGGCTCGCGGTCGCCGGGGCCCTTCATTGGGATGTCGTAGTTGATGACCATCGACACACTGGAAACATCGATACCGCGAGCCAAGACGTTGGTGGTGATGAGAACCTTGGAGCGACCAGAGCGGAAGTCGTCAAGGACGACGTCGCGGCTTTGACCCTCGAACGCACCGTGGAGGGCAGACACCTTGTGGCCATCTGCCTCCATGCGGCGCTGAATCTCATTTGCACTTTCACGAGTCTGAATTGCACGGTAAGCGTTTGCGCCTTTCAAAATGGCAGAAGGTGGATGGATATACTCACTCTCACGAAGATGACCGAAGAACCGATGGTCATGAGGCCATAAAGCTTGCAGAGAATGTCGTACTTCTTGCTCTCATCAGGGCAGTCCATGTACATCTGGGATATACCCTTGACAGTGAGCTCCTGTTGACGGAGCTTAATCTCGTTGGCATTCGGCGCGTACTTCTTAGCAAAGTTGTAGACCTTCTCGGGGAAAGTGGCAGAGAAGAGAAGAATCTGGATGGTCTTGGGAAGCATTCTATCAAGTGTCAGTAACGTGCCCCAACTCATGCGAGTCCTGTTTGTCGGTGCTGCTTACCCCTTGACACGCACGCACTGCTCGCCAAGACCCTGCTGATCCAACATGTTGTCTGCCTCGTCGATAACGAGAACCTTCAACTGGGACACGTCAAATTGACGGCGCCTAACCAAATCCATAACTGTACCCGGGGTTCCTACGACGATGCTGGCTCGTACACCAAGCTCGCGCGACACGGCTCCGGGGATGGCTGCCTCGACGATGAGGTTGTCGCAGAACTGACCGACTGTCTTGATAACAGCCTGAATCTGGCGGGCCAGCTCTCTGCTGGGAGCCAAAAGAAGTGCCTGGGGCTGCTCAGGCTTGCTGAGATCCACCCGCGATAGAACCGTGAGAACGAAGGCGGCAGTCTTGCCTGTCCCCGATTGAGACTGGGCAATCATGTTGGTGGGGGGGTTGCTAATCATGAGAGGTAGCGCCTTCTCCTGGATCTTGGAGGGCTTCTTGAAGTTCATAGCTAAGAGGCCATCGTTGATCTGCGATGACAAGCCGAGCTGGTCGAACGAGGTGACTGAGTAGAGAGGGCTCTCTGCGTCGTTTTGGAGGTCGGCAAGCTTCACCTCAACTTCGTAGGACGATTCGATGAGAGTAACGCTGTTGGCACCTTCGGTCGAGCCTTCGGGAACGGTGTCTGAAGGTGCGGGCTCCTCGGCCGGCTTTGTGATGCGACTCGCGAGGTCCGCCATGGCTGCGGTCTGTGTTGTGTACCTGTAGGGTCGGCTGGACGAGAGTCAGTATCGGTAAATTGGGTTGCGGTAGAGGAAATGTGGTCAGATAAAGGTGAAAGTCGGGTAAGGCATTCGGTTGGACATATGCGCCGCAAAGGTAGTCGCGACCGCCAAAAGCAGCAATGTCGCGATACCTCGGGGCCTGGGAGATGGATCAGGTGTAAGGTGATGAGGGCAGGAAGATGACTTACATTTGTGGGAAGGAAAAACCCTTTTCTAACGATGTAAACACACGGAGTTTTTTTTTTTTAGTTATTTATCTTTTGTTATTTTTTGGTGAGTTGCCTAAGAAAATAGCAATCACAGAGGCTCAATGCTTTCGTTGTGTTTGCCACAAAGGAAGAGGTGCTGGGCTCAACGGACTTCTTGTGATGCTTGGGACCAAAAACAGCTGTTCGGCGATGGTGGGGCTGGGATTTCAATTGGAGTCCCAATGACTCCACACTGGATTTTTTGGCGGGGTAATCTGCACTAGCAGTGATGCCTTACAAGTTAGGCTACACAGAACTCATCAGGGTTCTCTGTTAGGGACAGCCTGCGAAATTGCCGTGGAACCTTATCAACCTTCCTGTCGGTGTGTATTTTCGAGGAATCTGAAGCTTGATTTCTTTAAAAATTACATATCTGCATACATAGTTGCGAATGCCACGGAGGGTTGAGGGCTCGAATCGTACCTACCAGCTCATTTATATACGAGATGCAACGCCTCAGATACCTAGATACATATCATTACCGTGCATCCTTTTTTTGGGATCTTGTTGCAAGTCTTGGCAATGGAACACCACTGACGCAGCTGGAGCCCGGAAGGGCTACTGCATTTGGGGTCATTGGGGTGCATTAAATTTAGCCCCCATCCTTCACCAATTGGAGGGGTTATTCGTCTGTCGACTCGGCGTTGCTTCGCCCATTCGGCTTACTGTTCGCTTGGCCCCCTCTTACCCAAAAGACCCAGCTATTATTTACCTCTACTCTGTATGATTGCATCAAAGCCCACGGACCTACCCTTACATCGATCCAAAGATAGCGTTTTGCATGATTGCGCTTTGCTGCCCATCTTTCATGTTTAGACCGAACCATGGCTGAGGTGGACATTGCGCCGACGTTCGGGTCGGAGCTCAAGGTTGGCCCCCCATGAGCGAGCATCCGTGATCATCCCCGCGGGTGCTGGAAAGGCGTTGCGCTAACCACACAACGCTCTGTAGGATGGCTTCAAGCCGGCAAATGCCTGGGTCGCCAACGGCATTGCCTGGCTGGACGATATTCAGGCCTTCTACCGTGAGCGAAGCGCCATCGAAAAGGAGTATGCCGCCAAGCTCAATGCCTTGGCCAAAAAGTACTTTGAGAAGAAGGCGAAGAAGTCGACGAGCTTGAGTGTTGGCGATACTCCGGTCATGACTCCGGGGTCGCTCGAGAGGTGTGTGATAGCTCCCTACTCCTTTATGGGCAGGCTAGCCCAAATCTGACATCTTCTCTTCCTCAGCGCCTCCCTGACGACGTGGACCACCCATCTTACCACACTCGAGGCGCGAGCCGACGAGCACGACCGCTACGGAAACGATCTGGTTACGAGGGTGGCCGAACCAATGAAACAAGTATCCACGAGGTTCGAGGAGCTGCGCAAACGCCACGCCGAATACGCCGACAAGCTTGAGAAGGAGAGGGATTCACAGTATGCGGACCTGCGCAAGAACAAGACCAAGTACGATGCAGCATGCCAGGAGGTTGAAAGCAAGCGGAAGAAATCCGAGTCGGCATTCGACAAGACAAAGGCACAGAGCGCCTTCCAGCAACAAATCTTGGACATGAACAATGTCAAAAACACGTATCTCATCGCAATCAACGTCACCAACAAGCAAAAGGAAAAGTATTACCACGAGTACCTCCCAGAAGTCATGGACAGCCTTCAAGATCTCTCCGAGTTCCGAACCATGAAGCTCAATGCGTTATGGACGCTCGCTGCCCAACTCGAGACGGCGATGCTGCAGCAGAGTGTTGGGCAAGTCGAGCGCCTGACCCAGGAGATCACGCGGAACCAGCCACATTTGGATTCGATGATGTTTATTCGGCACAATATGGGCGGCTTTCAAGAACCTCCGGACAAGGTGTTTGAGCCCAGCCCGGTATGGCACGATGACGAGACTATGATCACCGACGACGCGGCCAAGGTTTACCTTCGCAATGTGCTCAACAAATCCAAGAGTCAGCTTGGAGAATTGCGCCGTGAGGTAGACAAGAAGAGACGAGAGGTGGATGCCATGAAGCAACAGAAACAGAGAATTCGTGAAGGCAAGGAACAAAAAGATGAAGCTACGTTGGTTGGGCAGATTTTTATGGCACAAGAAGAGTTGCATTCGGTTGATCGGAAACGTCTCGCAGCAGAGGTCGAGACCTCAACCATTACTTCGGCCGTGGGCGATGTGACGCTTGGCGCGAAGAACCACAACTTCAAATCGCAAACATTCAAGATTCCGACGAATTGCGACCTGTGCGGTGAGAGGATATGGGGTTTATCAGCTAAAGGGTTCGACTGCCGGGATTGTGGTTACACGTGCCATAGCAAGTGCGAGATGAAGGTTCCAGCAGAGTGTCCTGGCGAGCAGTCCAAAGAGGAGCGCAAAAAATTGAAGCAGGAGCGGCAGGAAGCAGCCAATGCTCTCCTCAAGCCCAATAATCTAGGGCCAAGGGCATCAACGGATCACGTCGCCGAGCTCCCTGCTCTCAGCCGTTCCGAGACGGTCAGCTCTGTGCACTCGGGGTACGCGGCCAGCGCTCAGAGGTCGATGACATCGCCGGCCGAAGAAACACCCCCAGATATTCCGACATCAACTCGGCCGTCGTCGATGCTGCCGTCCAGCGCAAGCTCGACACCAGCCCCGACGGCTGTTAGGAAGAATCGTGTGATCGCGCCTCCACCCAAGTCATACATTAGTGAGTTGCCGGGTAGTGCACCGAACGGCTCTTCAAATAAATCTGAACAGAAGGGTAAAATGTTGTATGCATTTGAGGCAGGAGGCGAAGGTGAGCTCACTGTGGCCGAGGGGAGAGACGTCACGATTTTGGAGCCAGACAGTAAGTGTCCACATATCGAGTGCCTATCACGCGTAACTAACCTGATGATCCTCTCCATCTAGCCGGGTCAGGATGGATCAAGGTCCGAGCAGGCTATAAGGAGGGCTTGGTCCCCACAAGTTACGTTGAGTTATCAGCGGCACCATCAATTGTGCCACAACACACGGGGCAATCGGCGCGGCCTACCTCGTCGTATTCTAACAGTGGATCTTCCATCGGAGGAGCGTCGGCGGTGAAGAAGAAGGGTCCTGCAGTTGCGCCGAGACGCGGAGCCAAGAAGCTCAAGTATGTCGAGGCGCTGTATGATTATGATGCGCGAAGTGAAGCCGAACATAGCATGGTCGAGGGCGAGCGGTTCGTGTTGATTAAGGAGGATACTGGAGATGGGTGGATTGAAGTTGAGAAGGGGGGCGCGACCAAGAGCGTGCCTGCTAACTACGTGCAGACTGTTTAGTGGGAGCCTTGGGCTTCAAGATGAAAGGGGTGAGGTTTATTCATAGTGTGCTGAAGGAGGGAGTTGTCGCATAAGCAGTTTTCTCGAGTTCTGATGGTCTCACCTCGAATTTCAGAGCGAAGGTTGAGTCTGGGCGCTTGGAAGGCACAGGGGAACTTTAGCTTGGGGAAATCACCTTGTGATATTCTCTATTTATATATACATATCTATATATACAATATATATGCATTGGAAACCAATGATATTTGACGTTCCGTGGATGATCTCGGAGCCTCTCAATGCAAACGCACACTAGCGCATGTCGACGACCGGAATCCAAACCGGGGAAAGTCAGCAGGGGTGGGATGCTGCTCGACAGGGGTGGCTAGGCCTGTTCCTGACATCCGTCCTTGGCAATGACGTGCAGATCAACTCAATCTTACAATTTTCCGACTTTGCATTTTCAACAACAACCCCGAGCTGCATTACCGTTCGGATGATCTTTCCGTATTTCTGCAGTTGGCATGACAAGATGAGAGTGACCAGGAAGACCATCGGACTGTCTTTCGCAACGTTTAGCAAACAAGCATGGGAGTACTTGCCCAACATATCTCTCGGACCACTCACCTACTTGAAGGCTGCACCATGTTGATTCTCGTTGGTCTTTCAATCGAGGTGCACAGGGCAAAGTGCAATCGACTCATGAATGAGGAATGGCTCTTCGATGCCGAACTTGAGCTAGCGACTGCAGTAGCTGAGGTACCTCAGCTCTGGAGAGCATTCATTTGAGGCATAGCTGCATTTCCTATGCTCCTCTCTGGTTGCAGCCCCCGCTGTTCCACGGTGGCCAGAGAACACCCGCTCCCGTACCCTAGGTAGCCTCTCCTTTCCTATGTCGATACGCTTTGGGAGAGAGGGGGGGGGGTGGGGAGCCGGTTCTCAACGTTCTTTCCTGCACCAGGTAGCACTTGTTGTACAAGGACTGCAACCGTACTGGGACTTGCCCGACTTAATCTGCCTACTTGAGTCGACAAACTCTCCTCTTCTTCTTTCTTCTCCGTCCATCCAACGCATTCACACTTCTGCTTTTCCGGCATCTCGTACTACTCCTCTTTGTCAGACATCCATCTACTTTGCGTGCTTGCTCGATATTTTGGAACCCATTCAGCTCTTTTCTGTTTCTACTTCTTCTCTTTTTGCTACCTAGATATCTCTTCTTTATCGGTGTCAGGTTCTGGTTCGTTGGCATCATCCTACCGCGGATTGTGGCTTGCCAAGTGTTCATTCCAACCAGCATCGAAGATGCGGTCCGTTGCGTTGTTACCCGTCTTGGCGACCCTGCCATGGCTTGGAACATCAACTCCGACGCCTACCGAGTCTGACAGGCCCAGCAAGAGGGCATCGGTGCCTACCGTCACTGTCTCTGGCAATGGTAAGAGATCTGCCACAGGCAGCAAGTGAACTTCCGAGGCGCCAATGCTGATATGGAACATTCCCAGCTTTCTGGCAAGGCAAGGACCGATTCTACGTTCGAGGCGTCGACTACCAACCGGGCGGTTCGTCGGCCATGCAAGATCCCTTGGCCGACAAGGTCATCTGCCAGCGAGATATTACCCAGTTCAAAAAGTTGGGCATCAACACTGTCCGCGTATACATCACCGACAACTCTGCAAACCACGACGATTGCATGAATGGTTTGGCCGATGCTGGCATATACGTTATTATCGATGCTAACAACCCTCGCTATTCGATTAACCGCTACGATCCCGCCCAGTCCTATAACGCACAATACCTTCAGAGCGTGTTTGCCACGATTGACGCCTTTATCAAATACGACAACACGCTTGCATTCTTTTCTGGTAATGAAGTGGTCAATGACAACATCACCAGCACCCTGTCCGCCCGTTATGTCAAGGCCGTCACCAGAGACATGCGTCAGTACATTGGCAACCGTGGTTACCGAAAAGTCCCGGTTGGGTACTCAGCTGCGGACGTCTCCCAGAACCGTATGCAGATGGCTCAGTACATGAACTGTGGAAGCGATGACGAGAGAAGCGATTTCTTTGCCTTTGTAAGTTGCCCATGGACTCCAAATATTCTACAACTGTCTGACTCCGTTTCAGAATGACTACTCTTGGTGCAACTCCAACTTTATCACGGCTGGATGGGACCAAAAGGTCAAAAACTTTACTGGCTATGGTCTCCCAATCTTGTATGTCACCCTGCGCCATGGCGTTTGGAATCTTCTGACCTCTTTGATTGGACAGCCTCTCTGAGTATGGCTGCGTCACCAATGGCCGGGATTTCGGTGAGATAGCGGCTCTCATGAGC
Source organism: Cladorrhinum samala (assembly GCA_033576145.1). Lineage (NCBI taxonomy): Eukaryota > Fungi > Ascomycota > Sordariomycetes > Sordariales > Podosporaceae > Cladorrhinum > Cladorrhinum samala. The sequence goes on from MU864979.1 coordinate 142,142, forward strand.
AGTAAGATGACTCATGTCTACTCTGGCGGCCTCATGTACGAGTATGCCATGGAGGAGAACGGATACGGCATCGCCAAGATTCCGGGTGCAAAATCACCCAGCATCACGGAAGAAGAAGGCTTTTCAAAGTTCGCCTCTGCTCTGGCCGAGAACCCGGCCCCTAAAGGAGATGGCGGCTTCACGTCAACCACACATTCCCTACCTTGCCCAACAAAGGACGCAGACTGGATGGTTAGCACGGATAAGCTCCCTGCGATCCCAGCCAATGCCAGAGTGGTGAGTTTGTGCAGGATGCTGGCCAGACCTGGGTAGTTAGATATTGACAGTTTCCACGCAGTTCATGACCAATGGCGCTGGTGCTGGCCCCGGACTTGGGGGCGAGGGCTCCCAGAATGCCGGTGGATCTGACGACGACGACACTAGCAGTGGCGACGCGGAGCAAGGTTCGGGGATAGTAACTGCTTCTCCCTCGGCCTCGTCTAGCAAGAGCTCGGCGACACCAACGAATCCCAATGCTGGAAACGCGGGCAAGGTGCCGCTGATGTTTACAGCGCTGGTGGTTATAATGGTTTTCGCAGCCATGCTTTGAAGTGATTGGGGTGGATTTCATATTTAAATAGGCGTCTTTCTTGTATCAATTTGGGTGATCTTATGGACCATTAGGGATATCGATAGTTTTGACGTTTTTGGAGAGCCACAGAGTTATACACAATCAAATACTCGTGATGTCTACGTCGTAGATATTAACTATACTGAAACGTGGATTGTGTCTGTCATGCCGTTTCAAGTTATGTCTGAGCTGCTTTGATGCTAATACTGCCCTGTCCCCTTCCCCCACCCCTCCTTCTTGTTCAGATGAATTTTCACCGTGGCGTTATTCCATGCTTTTTTATGTACATGCATTGTTTGCTTCAAAGACTTGAACTTGAGGGCGGGAAGACCTAGATAGTACAATAGCAACAGGCTTCCCTTTTACACCGCTTCCTTTTACTGGCGGCTATTGTGAGATCTTTGAGTGATGTCTAGACGCTCACTATAACTTCTTCCTAAGGTCTTACATATTCCTTGTCCTTCCTTTCTTACTCCCCCTTTTGTTTCTTCTTTTTTGTCTTTTTTTTTCTCCTTTCCTCCTTCAAGGCCAATCAGAGCTCTTCCCAATCAGTTCTGCGAGTTTTTCGAGGTAAAGCTTGTCAACCTCGTCAAACCCGTTCAGGACGGCGCAGTCGACGTCGATGATGCCCACCACGCCGTTCCCCGCTGCTGTCGTCGCTGTTGCTGCTCCCTTTCCCTCAACGATGATGGGAACGACGAGTTCGGATTTGGATTCCGAGTCGCACGCTATGTGGCCGGGAAAGGATTCGACGTCGTGAACCAGCTGCGTCTGCCCCGTGGCGGCGGCGGCGCCGCAGACTCCTCGGGAAAAGCTGATGGTCTGGCAGGCCACTTTTCCTTGAAAGGGCCCGAGGATCAGGGACGGCTTCTCGGGTAAAGATTTGGGATCGAGGGTGTAGAAGCCTTGAAAGAAGAACAAAAAGGGGTTAAGGAGTTTTTAGTTAATATAAAAATTGGATTGATAAAAAAAAAAAAAAAAAAAAAAAAAAAAGACTAACCGGCCCAGTTTACTTGGTTGCTTGGGTATGGAAGGGATTTGTAGGCGTGCCAGAGGAGGGCGGCGGCGTTTGAGAGGTTACTAGATAGAATAAAAAAAGACGGGGAAAAAAAAGGGGGGGGTTTTAAATCAGTAAAGTTTGAAGAGGGAAACTAATAAAGGGGATGGATTTTTTTAAAGGAAAATGTTGTATGAGAGTGGTGGGTAAAATAAGATAAAAATGGTGTGCTGGACAAAAGAAGTCCAATTTGCGAGTGAGTCGAGTGTTTGAAGATGGAAAAGATGAGGATGTGTGTGTGTGTGTGTGTGTGTGTGTGTGTGTGTGTGTGTGTGTTGGACTGTAATGCTCATATATTAGAACTCACCAGACCTGAAATTCCAATTGAGAAAGAGGTTAGTATCATGGTTTTTGAAACTATTCTAGAGTATAAATGGAAATGGTCAAGTAGACAGTGGTAAGAGGCATATATATATGTGTATATACATATATGTGCGTGTGTGTTTGTATATGTACTGTACATACCCAATTACGCTGCTCATAGAATAATCCTTCAGCCTGGTCAAGGACCTGCTGGTAGGCTTCTTCCTTGGTTATGCCCGAGGCAAAGTTGGATGCGTCTGCGTGAACCTGAGAGTGAGATCAAGTCAGTATATATATATTTTTTCTTATATGCATAGAAACCGAACGGTGGGAGGTCTGAGTGGTTAGTGTTAATAAACTCACCATCTTATATAAATTTACGAATTGAGTCTCAAATTTTTGAGAGAGTTTTATAAGTGACTGCCAGAGGTAACAAAAAATAAATTGTCAAGGCTATTAATAATGGAGAGGTGTTCAATGATCTCACTCTCATAAAAAAAAAAAAATTATCAACCACACACTAAGAATGATGTATGTACTGTACTTAGTAAAAAAAAGGCTTAATTACCTAGTGACTAGACCACTCAGAAGTGGGTCTCGCATCGATGGCGCAATCTTTGGTCTGATACCCAGTCTCCCTCAGCTGTCCACAGAAAATAGTAACCGTTACCAAAACCGCAGGAATCGCAACAATGAAAACTCCGTCAAAACACAATAAAATTAATCAGGTTTAATGTAGTTCCGAGGGCCTTAACCAAGACTATCTGTTAGAAAATTTTCCCCTCACTTAAATCAATTTTTTAGATATATATTTCGTACTGACGTTTAGCAATATTGCTTCTGAGTCTCGCTTTTTTTATGGGGAGGGAGAGCCAGTCTAGTTCCAATCACGACGGAATCATGCTGTGGGGACTGATAGCTGCAAGGACCTTCCCATTCTGAACTCGCCTATACAGTTAGATATATAAGTTTCCCGATGTAAAAAAAAGATTGCAGCCTGCCTTGGGCTTTATATGTACAGGTGTAAAGGAAAAACAATGATTCTAATTATGATGAAGCTAGCTTAAATAATGTTTGAACATGTTGCTTTGTGTAACGTGCGTGTGTGTATGCGGGTGGGTGGGATTCCACTTCTAGATAGGTCGTCGTCTTCCCTTGCCATACCTTCCCTTTTCCCTTCCTCCCAACTTTGCAAGTTTTCCATCCTCCTTTTCGAGAGCTTATAAAGAAAGCAAAAGCAAAGGCAACCAGCCAATGGGCTTTCCTGCCAAAACCCCCCCCAAAAAAGGCAAGTATAGTTAGTCCCTTATTACAAGAATTCAAGAACAAGACAGAACAGAACAAAACAAAACTGCCGACTTTCTATGGCCTGCTTAGTTTACAGTTACTTCAGCCCTCCGTTTGTAGCCTTTTCCTGTTTTCCCCAAACCTTGTTTAGCACCACTTAAACGACTTGCAAGCTCTTAAGCGGTCACGGCTGGACCACCCACCGACCCCAAAGGAGGCACCTGCACAGTCAAGCCCTCACCCTCGGAGCCCTCCAATCCGCTTCCACTATCTTCGGGACTGTCTTCGGCGACCTGGCCCTGAATCCGGCGCTTAGCCTCCACCTTTTGCTCCTCCGTGATCTCGGACTCGTCTTTGCGCATATCCGGAGTCCACTGATGCTCGCTAGGCGAATGTCCAACCGACATGCCAACGCGGATCTAAATTTTCTCATGTTAATACCGGCCTTTGGTGCTTTAAAAAAAAGATAAGAGGGAGAGGAAGAAAAAAAGAAAAATGGAAAAAGGAAACATACCAAAGTCTCCAAAGCCCCGGTCGAGTTATCGACTAAATCATCATCAAACACCATCTTGCCGGTCTCGAACAGCAACACGATCGTGCTACCACCGAACTTGAAGTATCCAAGCTCCTCGCCGCGCTTAACCTCATCCCCTCCATTCCGGGTGATCACGGTGCTGCCCACCATCATGGCACCCACACAAATAACCATGACCCGTCCAAACTCGGGTGAGTCGATTGGAACAACAACGCGGACATTCTCTCCATACACGTCCAGCGCAGACCTTATGGCCATGGGATTGACAGTGTAATACTCACCCGCAATAGTCTTGGGTTCAAGCATGACACCGTCAACAGGAATATGGAAGCGGTGATAATCCTGAGGAGCAAGACGGAAAATTCCCAAAGCGCCGCCATTCTCATACTTGTGAGCATCATCCGGGTAAGCATCTCCCAGAAGACGCTTGATGGTAAAATCGCGACCCTTGACCCAGACGTTGGTGGCTTGATCGACGCTGTTGAAGACGACAGATCGGCAATCTGCGGGAGAAACAACGATCTTCGGGTTATTCGGGGCCGAGACGGGGCGCGCACCAGGCTTCAAGGCGCGGTAGAAGAACTCGTTGAAGCTCTTGAACTCGTCCAGAGGGAGGAGAACCTCGGTCAAATCCAAACCGTGGAAGGCAATGAACTTGGGAATTTCAGCTTTGGAAGCGGGATCGTCGTACTTCTTGCCCTGCTTGATGCTCAAACTCTTGAGCAACTTGCGAATCCTCTTCTTCTCCATACTGTTGGACTTCAAGCCCTTGTAGAGCAGCCGAATACCCAGCCGAACGTAGACGCTCATCTTCTCCTCGTTGATCTGGCCAGTCAGACGATCTTGCACGAGAATGTTGGCCGAGTTGGCGCCAAGCTTATAACCTCCGTAAGAAATCTTTGTGATAACCTTGGAGTACCACTTGCGCTGGGCCTGGCTGGACGTGACGAACCCGCCCATCATGAGATTGTTGACCTGGCGCCAGTCTTGACTTGCGCATGTCGCGATGTGGGTGATGATGTCTGTATCCTTGCGCTTATTCAGTCGTGGCTGGTGGCATATCGGGCACTCGCGAATCTCTACTACGTGCTCTTCCGTGCTGCTAGCGTTCAAGTCATCCTTATCAAGGAAATCGCCCTCTTCACCGGGCGTGGCAAGTTCGGGCACGTTGATGGTAGACGCCGCTGTTAGCTGTGACTCGCTTGGGGTCTCCATAGTTGGCGTCTGTGGTCCTGATGGAGCGTCGCCCCCCGGAACCGGAAGCAGGTTCTTGACTTTGTCTGCAGCATCCAAAGTAGCGCTCTTCAGGCGGTCCGAGATGCCTTGAGGTTTCGTTTTGGACTCCAACTGGTCTTCCAGGCATATGACTGCCTCGTCCATGGTCAAATCTTCTGCTCCATCATCGTCTCCGGCTTTATGAGGGAATCGCTGGAAGAAGCTGTCGATAGTCGACTCTCGCAAAGTAGAACCAAGAGAATCAAGCATGGTTGTCAGCTCAACCTTGCTGATGAGTCCGCTGTCGTCCATGTCGTACTGCTTGAGCATAGCTCTCCAGAACTGTTGGCGAAGCGCCGGATAGGGCATGTACTTGGCACGAAGATACAGTTGCGGATTATGCTTGTCTTCCCATTTTTCTAGGTTCTTCATCTTGAGCGGGAGGGTGAAGGCTGTGAAATCTGGCTCATCGCTAGATGCTTCTCCAAGAGTGTTGGCGGCCGCAGAAACGGCCGTGTCTCCGAACCCGGTAGCTGGGGGGTTCGCAAACTTCTCGCCTTCGAGAATGGGATCGACCTGGGAAACACCAGGGGTCACGGCCGGTGTGGCCGTGGCTGAAGCGTTGGTTATAGTTGAAGGGCTTTTGGACAACACCGGGCGGGAAAGCTTGGATAGGCTCTGTGTTGAGTTGGTACGAGACAAACCCAGTCGGGCGAGCCGGGACTTCTGTGCAGGCGCTGAGAATTCGGGTACATCCTTCAAGTTGTACAGTCCGGTTTCTGGGTCGGCTTTCGGCGACTTATCAATAATGTCCTTTACAGGGAAGTTGACCGAGGCAATGAAATCATTGCCAGAGTATTTATCGTGGTCGATGACTGTGAAAGAAAAAGAGTACTGCTGCTCATGAGCCAGAAGCTGGAAAATCATCTTTTCGTTGAACACGGGGTTCAGATTGTGACGGATGGTCTTCGTTCTGTATGTCTTCTTGCCGAGGGAGGCAACAACGAAAGGGTCCATATCAAAACTTGTCTTGGTCAGGTTGGACTCGGGGGGAAGATCAGTGATATTGCAGATCTCGAGGAAGACGATACCGACAACATCGCTGCCGCCATTGAGAAACTCGTATGGGTTCTCGTTCTTTTTGCGCTTCAACCCCTTGATGCGCAACCTCCTCTTTCTCTTCTCGGCCGTCTCGGGCTTTGTGGGGTCTTCGTCCTCGGGGGTCTCATCTTCGTATACCTCATAATCGTCATCTTCATCGGCGTCATCAGCCTGTCTGCCGCCGAGCGAGGGCGCGGGCGAAGGCTCCTTGCCTTTGACCGGGCCAAGGACGGGAGTTCGAGACGGCGTAGGGTTCCTGGACGCATCCCCGGCCGGAACGGATTTCGCAATGGCAGCGAATTTCTCGTAAATGCTTTGGGGAGTTGCCGCCTTGTTCGAATTATCGAGCAGGGTGAACTGTAGCAAGACTTCTCCCGAGACCACTCCCGTCTTTTTCCCTGGACGCTTGCTCTTCAGCTTGAACCATTTCGGCGGCTGCTCGGTATTTTCGTCGGCAAAGATCTCCTCGAGAGCTAGATCGAACTCGCCTAGATAATCCTTTCCGAAGCGATCCTTATCCCACGCGCACACGTCGAGAATCAGGTTTTGGACGCCATTGATAGGCAACTGGCATTGTTCATTCCATTCGGGGTTCAGGGTCTTGGACTCGGTGTGTGTAATGTGTTTCGCTTCGCCAAGAGTCAACACGAGGTACTGGAAGGGTGGTCACAATAATCAGCCGGCCGGTCAATCTATAGGGCTGCAGATAAGTATGCAGAGCGCATCTCGTGCACACTCACCGGATCCGAAGTTCCTCCTCTGTCCTTGGCAGCGAGGTCCCTGGCTTTGAGAATGGCGATGTGAACCACGAGGCCGTTCTCCTTGAGGCCCTCGGGGCTCGCTGAATCCCCTTTGCTGCGCATTGGACTTGCGCTACGACTATTCGCTGTAGAATTGGCGGCCGAGCTGTTGGAGAAGCCGGGCTTCAGACGGTTGGGTATGATGCGAACCATGGTGTGGTGGGCGCGCGGGGTACTGGTATCCCCCCTTTATCTACTTTTGCTCTGACAGCTATTCCCGAATAGCCAACCCCTCCAATCCAACTACGACCCGCGGCGCACAGCTCGCCTTGGTAAGGTAGGGAGTGTGGGTAGCGTCGCAGTACAAGGCAGCGTAGGAGGAGCGGGGATCAGCCGGCTTTCCTCCTGCTTCCAAGTTTTAGGATCAACGACAGCAACACACAGGTGGGACGGGTTGGGCCAAGCGATGTTTGTGTGTCGTCGCAAGCGGTATCGTCGAGAGGCTAAAATGCAATTCGTTGGTCGGTACTCCCCTCCAACTTCTCTCGGAGTTACTACCGACGTCAGACAGTTATCGGGGACGGAGTCTCGGGGAAGAGGAGCGAGGACGTCATCAACAGACGGACAACACGCTGGGATGCTGGGTCCTTCTTATGTGAACCTCTTCTCTTCTCTTCTCTCCCAGCGGCAGGATTGCTGGTGGATCAGGGATCGGCGGGGCATCGAAGGCCTGCCTGGGCTGGCTTTCCTGGGGGGTTGATTTGTGCCGAGACCAGGCCCAAATCGTAGCTAAATTTCCCACAAAGACTTGTCTGGGCCGTTCAGCTTGGCTTGCAGCCGCTGCAAGCTCCGTCAATGAAGCAACGCCAGACCCGCGAGACCCGTGTTTTCGGACAGGCCTAGGCGAAATTCGGAATAGGTTTCAGAGACGAGCAGGGGTTCTAAGGGCGGAATAAAATAAAATAAAATATTTGATTGGTTGCAATCAATGCATGTGTTTAAAACGTCGACAAAGGCAAAGAAAAAAGAAACCGCTGACGTGGTGGTGGTGGCTGTTGTTGTTGTTCTTGTTGTTGGGGAGACAAGTCTGATAGTCGTTATTAAGAGCTGAGTGGCTCTGCTTGTGGACCGCTGTAGCTAGGTGATTGACCTCCTGTTGCAGCCTTGTAGTGTAGGTAGGTAGCTCTTTGCGATGAGCGAAGGATGCCGACTATATGAAGCAGAACGGGAAGGTCGGCATCAAAGTGGCTCCGTCTCTTCCCCTCTAACGTGGTTTTCTTCAAAGACAAGTGGTCAGAACGGCGATGCAGATTAGATAGGAGGTTGGAGGTTCTCTCATCAGGCACTGTGGGCCGTCATTCCCACACCCTGATGAACTCCCTGATTGAGGCGTTTTGGCCTGATGGTGACCCCTTCCGAACACACCGTCTGTCCCATCCGATTTGGCCCCCCCCCCCCTTTTTTTTTTTTTTTGCGATGTGACATTGGAGGAGTAACAGAGCAGCACAGCCCGTCCCGGGAGTCGTGTTACTAAGTCGCTTCCCAAAGCCAATTTTCTCAGTGAGGGACTTGTTGAGGGAACCTGCCGCATGAGGGGTCGAAGCCTATTCAGCCCGGATGCATGACATGACGCCACCCTCAGCTGTGAATAACAGTACTGGTGGAGGTACCTACCTTAGCAGATGTATTCGCGTCTCACGTATCAATACCCACTGCATCCCACGCAAAAGCCTCAAGCGGTGGGGTTGCACACGTCTCAACCACTCAATATCTCACAAAGACAGCCAGAGGGTCGTCGCGTAATAACAGCCCACAGAATAATCTGTAATGCATTCGACAAAATAAAATAAAATATGGCAGCATTGCCCGCCTGCCCACGCCTACACGTGTACAACTCTATTTTCAGAATTGCTCGGTCGCAGAAGCTTCCAACAGCCAGCATTGCGAAGGCTTATGACGCAAAGAGAGCCCGAAGCAGGTAGACTGTTGATCACTGACCACTTTTTTTCCTCAGCCAAGGCACACTAGACGCACTCTCTTAGAGCTCGATGAAATCATAACATGTCAAATCTTTGAATCGTAAAAGGAGAGATGCAAGACAATTGCGTATACAAATTGTGGCTCGGGCTTTCTAAACGTAAAAAAAAAAAAAAAAAAAAAAAAAAAAAGGTGCTTACATCCGATGCAGTGGCCCATCTCGTTTCGTAAAAGCAAGTTTCCCCTATCTTCCAACAAACCGAGCGTGTTACATGTAATCGCACAATTACCCCTATTCTACAGCCCGCTGCTTATCGAACCCTCTTCCCCCCCCCCTTTTTTTTTTTTTAAGTTACACCACCGCCTTGCCCATCGATGTGGCGGCCATCCCATCCCCCCTCAGCTCAGTAAAAGTATCGGGCCACAAAAACATCTTTTCTTCTCTGGAAGGCGACATGACCACATACCTGGGCACCGCCTTCCGGCTCGACGCCCTCCTCCACATGTTAGCCCTGGGATTGAACCTGACCGGATTTCCTCTGCCCCGGGTCCGCTCCTCGTCCTCGTCCATGATGCCCTCCAACTTGCTCTGAATGTCCCCAAAACTGCCAAACGGCAGATACTTGATGCCGTGCTCGACGCAGTAACCCTCCAGCCGCAATCCCTTCCTGGCGAACAGCACATCCGCCTCCCTGGCGGCAGGTAAATCCGAAACCCCGTCGCCGATGAACACTATGAGCGGAACCCCTTCCCCTTCCCCTTCCCCTTCCCCTTCCCCTTCCCCTTTCCGTCCATCCCCGTCAACCTCCTCCCTGATGCTCCTGACTTTGTCGTGCCCCGTCTCCGTGCCGACGTGCCTCCAGATCGGCTTCCACTCCTTGCCGTCCCGAGTGATCTCGGCGTCGTTGGCTACTATGTTGATCCTTGACGACTCTTCCTCGCCCAGGCACTCGTCCAGCACTCTTCGGAGGACGGGCTTGAGGCCGGCCGAGATTACGTGAAACGGGATCGAGTGGGCGAGGCAAAACGTGTGGAAGGTTTTGAACCCCGGGTCCAGGTCTAGACGGGACGCCATGAGCTCGAACCCGTCGTCGAAGGGGACGTCGAGCGAGGCGTACATCTCTTCTGATGCGTCCTTGAACGTTCTCTCGCCCGAACGTATCTGGTCGTCGAGGGCCGACCGTCTTGTGGGACCGCAGCCGTGAGCGTCAAAGAGGATGTGGCCTGTGTCTTGGAGGGATATGGTGCCGTCGAAGTCGGAAAAGATTATTATCCTGCGTTTTTGGGGCTGGGCGGACAGGGGCCCAAAGGCTTTGCGCTCGACTGAGGGAGGAGGTGAGATGAGGGAGGGCATGGTTGTGGTTGGATTGCGGCGGTTTGGGTTGTTGGTTGATCCGTATAATGTTCTGTTGTGATTTTTTTTTTAAAAAAAAAAAATTAATTTGGAGATGCGAAGGTTGGGAGCACACGACTGAACAGTGGAATGAGAATTAGGAGTGTCTGTGTATACTTCCCTACATGCTGGTCATGATCTTTACCAAAGGAAACGTCTCTCGACAGATATCCGGCATTTAATATCTGCATCTAATTAAAGGCAGTAAGCTACGCCATGGCCCACCGGCTGTTCTTTAAGCTGACTTCAGGCCAGGCTGAGACGTACGCTTGCTCAGGATTTCGCCTCCCGGCGTCCCAATGCCCGCCATAAAAGGACCGAGAACTGCATGTCCTTTAAAGTTAGAGAGTGATGACCGTTTGGGGCAGGCCTACAAGCCGAACCAAGATCTACATCCCCTCTGTGAGCTTTATGGTCAAATCATGACTCGCTGGGTTTGAAGGCATGGCATGACGGCCGCAGTTTGTCCTTCATCTGGTCTTCCGTCTTTGCCTATACTAACCTATACTAAATGCTATCACTTCCAAGGCTACAGGGAATGCGAGTCATGAAAATTGTCACCATATGCGTGTAAGCAATCACGGCAATCATATGCTTTGGGTTTATTTCTACTGTAGATGCATGAGATTCTGTAGCTACAGGCACGACAAACAATGCCGTTTCAGCTACTGCAGCTCAGGCAGACCAGTATAGCGGAAGTAAGGGAAAATGCTGAAACCGAAACAGAGAAAAGTCGCAGTTGCTTTTAAGGACCTATCTAGTTTCCTTTCTATAGTAACGTCGATTGTGAAGTTTCGCAGAGCTTTGCAAATGTTTTTCGTGGATATCATTAAATTAAATTCATGAAACGCTTCCTTGAGGAGGAAAGCATTCGTTTTGTTTATGCTGAAACCTTGGCGCTGTACTTTGATGCGGCCTTGTCAAACAACTCGCTCTTCTCGTTGAGGTCTGTCAGGAGGGGATGTTCAGGGTTTGCTTGGACAAGAGAGCTAGAAATGATTGTTAGAACATGTTGTTAAGATCAGGGTTCAGGTGTGAAGACATACCTGGTTAGCTCTTGTTGAGTCTTGCTTCCAGTGATAACATTCAGAACCAAAAGGTTGGCAATAGCCTCGGTGTAGCCGGGATCCTTCTTCAGCGCCTGATCCAGCGCAGCCTGGGCCTCTTCTGTTCGGCCGAGGTGGAGCTCGGCAACGGCCTGGGAGACCAGAGTCCGCACCGATGAGGTGGCTGGCGCTTGTGCGAGCTCCTCAAAAACGTAAAACGCTTGTTGGTATCTCTCGCCGCCCTGTAAAGACAATCAGTCCTCAGTTAGTACATGAGAGAACGCCATGCAGTTTTCTGAATGCGCCATACCAATCTCAAGCCGACCCATGACTCTGCCAAGTTCACCAGTAGGCTATCCTGTGCCCACCGTCTTGCTTCAGTAACCGCCTTGAGGGCGAGATCGTTTCTGTTGTTCTGGAGATGGATCTGTACAATAAGCGCAACGGCGTCCACTATATCCCGAGTGTGTCAGCATCCTTCCCCCTTTTCGGTTCTGAGATCCAAATAACAAGAGTTAACCCACAGCTTCCCTCATGTTTACCCAGCAACGCCAACGCATCCTCGCTCTTCCCAGCCGCCGCCAGGACTGTACCGCCCAGAATCTGTACTGTAGCGTTGTCGCCTGCCGACTGTGCAAGGCTCTCCACGATCTCGACCGCCTTGTCGTTGTTGCCAAGCGCCTGCTCAGCCAAAGCAGAAACAGCTTCCAGCTCGGGCTCCTTCTCTCCTTGAACGTCGGCTAGCACATCCTCGGCCTGACCAAGTGCAATACGGGCGCGCAGCTGCAGAACTCGAGCGGGCAGGGCGTTCTCGGCGGAGAGGGACGATACATCGAAGTCGACAACCTCGGTGTACTGTCCCTGGTGGAAGTGATTGTGAATGTTGATCAATTCGCCTTCGGCTGAGTAGGGGTCCATTTTGATTTATCGAGTTTTTGAGGTTGGCAGCAGAACAAAGTGGTGGTGATGTTTTGTTTCGTTTCGTTCTTGGATCTTGGGTGTTCGAACAGCTGGTCTCTCCAGGGCGTTTAACTGACCGACGTGGAGCTTCCTGGGCACGAAGCGGGATGGCTGCCCTGCAGCGGAACAAACCGTGCCCGCTGCCAAGACATGAGGGACGGTCTTTCAACTTAAGGGGTTAGGGTTATAGTAGGTCTCCTAAGCCCTCTTTTCTGGCTTGTCAGTGGTGGTTTTGGTTAGAGGGTTCAGCGACCTCGCCCGCCAAAAGCTGCATTTGGGTCACTGAGCTTGGGGCATCTTGAAGAAACGGCCGATCTTACGACAACCACACCGATAAGCTCAAGCGACGACAATCATTTATGGGGGACTTCTCAGAATTTTTGATCTCCATTTTTACTGCTAAAGATGCGCACACATTTACAGCCATACCGTTCTCGGTCTTGAGTTGCAACGGCTATGTCCACCATCACAATAAGCAGACCAACCGAGATCGCCTCGTCACCCTCCTGCTGGCCAGACGTGGTTGAAGGAGAAGCAAACATTTATGCGATCATCAAGGCAGCTTCAGTTACTAATGTCAGCATCTCGCAATCTTGTTGGGAAATAAATAGATTCCTCCAACAGCCACACCATCGTGTGACCAAGGTGAGCAGATAAACAGGACCCTTTTAAATGGCAGGGTGATCATCATTGGGAACGTTGGTTATTATACAGAAACTGGCAAGTTTACCCTCCAGCATCCTTTTCATTTTGTCGTGCAGGTGCAGGTTCCCGCTCCCTGTTCGTCTCGATGTTTGAAACGGTTACATTGAGGATTGGTTCGTCCCCCTCCAACCCCAGCAAGTTCACATCGCATGAATTTGGCCCAGTCCAACAAACCAGGCTCAGGCCCTTTGAAATGGCCGACTCGACCCGGCTTGTTCCTCCCAGTAACGAGTTGCCATGAGGCACAAAAAACGAAAATGGTCCCTGGGCTCGATTGGGGATTCTCATGCGCACTGCACAAATAATTCATGATACTGTTTCCAACTCTCGAGCCTCAACTTGCCAACCAAGGGTTTCGTAAATAAGGCTACTGTCGATTTCTTGGCTGGTTGTTTTGTAAAACAACTAGCGAAGGGGTTCAAATGTGAAACTCACTCTTGCTTCAACCTGTTGACAGGAGGACACGACATGGTCTCTCATGCCAGGGTACCGTTGAGAACTCACCCGTTCGACCCCAGAACCAGGCCCCCTGTGTTTCCTTTGCTCTATCGATAAGAAATGTTCCGTCCGAAGTTGACATGTCTTTACTTGGGCAGAAGAGACGCCGGCAAGCAAGTGCTCGGACATTTCTATTTTATACCAGCCGCACTTGCAGTTCCCAAGGTCGGCGGCGGTTGGAATGTCTTGTTTCCGATGCAGGATATTTACAGACGCGGGAAAGAGAGAGAGAGACAGACTATTTTTGAGGATTATCATCTGTCACACCCAGACGAAAGAAAGGTAGGGCGCGATCGTTAGGGAAAGAGATCGGCTGGAAGAGCTCTTCTAGAGAAAAGCTTGTCATGCCTGTGAATGCATCCCCCCTCATCACTTATTATAGCAACCCCTGTCGTTACACCGGTCGTGCATTTTTCTCCTACCACAACAGTTCCCACTGCCGAAATGGGTACACGCCAAGCTTTCAAGACTCGAGAAAGCTCCTGGATTTGGGTCTCAGAGCAAGCGGCCAGGGAAAGGTCATGGCGGGGTTGCCGCCCCCCTTGACGATATCCCGTACCATACAATATCGTTGTCGGCTTACTACCTGACAAGGATGAGGATGAGTTGTGGATGCCTCCAGCGAGGGGAAACATCCGTACTCGCAGTAATGCCGGGTTGGTTTCGACATGGCCCGGGCAGGTATACAAAGGCTCATCAATCCCTCTTTCTCGAGAAAATCCCTGCCGGCCATCATCCTCGCCTCAGCCACTACCGTTTGCTCGGGGATTTCATCCTACACACGCGTGTCAGTGTAGTTGAAGGAGGGCTGGACCTGTCATGAATTCTAATCCGACAGTTTTTCGCCGGATGGATGATTGCTAGCTATTCTCGACATTCATTTCCGTGTGTTCTTTGCTTCATTCTTTTGCAGGGCTAGCACCTCTCTTTAACTTTTTTTTTATTCTTTATTTTCTTCTTATTCGCTTCTTATTTCTACAGGATGGAGATGGTAATACCACCACGAGATCATGGATCTTCGACTTTCAGATATGCGTGGGATGAAAATGGAGAGGTCACGCAGATGACAAGGTAAAAACCTCCCCGGTGCTGATAGGAGAAGACCTTTCTGCGACGCTAACACAAAGTTGTAGAGTAAGGGAAGGGTATCCAGAAGATTACCCACCTTCGACACGGCGCCCTATTCCTGGACGACAACAAATTCATTGGCCTCTCCAGAGCGTCGTGTCAACCAATACATCTTCCAGCCCGACCGCATCCCGTTACCACAGACGGGTCGGCACATCCAGCACATGGCGGCCATGGCCATCAAAAAAGACCAGAGACAGTGACGGCCAGTCTGTAGCACGAAGTATCGTCCCGGATTACGTGGTGAATTACATTCGCGGAGAGACGCCAGAAACGCTGGCGAGAAAGAAACGGATCACCTATGGAAAGCCGCAAGCAACGCCGGATATTGTGGCCGTTCACCGTCATGAGCAGTCGAGAGCAGGCGAGGTTGGGGGTTACTTTGATGATCAGGCATCGATGGTATGGGGTGGCAATGTGGAAGGACAAAGATCCAACACTGGTGGTTCGTCAGGCAGAGGGGGAATCAGGGGTTGCTTGGTAGGATGGAGAGCCGGTGTCGCTATAAACACGTGGATCGCCTTTGTCATCCTCGTCGTCGGATTCATCTGTCTCATCCTCACCATCACTAAAGCCCCGATAATAGACGGAAAGTCCACGATATTCAGGGGATCATGCGATACGGCATCCAAAATCGGCTGGGGTCTACACGCGGTAATCAACATCCTTGCCATGGCCATGGTTGCAGGAGCCAATTACGTCTTTCAAGTCGTTAGTAGCCCAACGCGAGCAGAGGTCGACGACGCCCATCGAAAATGGACCTGGCTACACATCGGTATTCCATCCTTCCGCAACCTGCTCCACATAGAAAAGAGCCGGGCGCTCCTAGCCCTCGTCCTTCTAATTTCAGCCATCACCACCCAAGTTCTCTCCAACTCGGTCCTCCTGACCACCCAATCCGCGCCACCATTAACAGCGTTACTCGTAACCGAATCTTTCATGCGAGGCTCGCCATTCAGCAACAGCACAGCAACCAACGCCGCCGGTCTCTCGCGACTCGACATCCTGCCCCTCCAAATGGCCGCAGCCTCCAACACCCTAACAGAACTCAGCCGATCGACGTGCCTCTCCCAGCTCTCTAATCCTCTATCCTCACCCTTCAACTTTCTCCTCCTTCTTTCCTCTTCCCCCTCACCCTCATCCCCATCCTCCCTCCTCCAAACCTTCACCTCCTCCTTTCGTCTCGTCCCAATCACCACGACAAGTAAGCAGTCGATAACCTCCTGTCTCGGCTCAGGCCTTGCCCAACCGACCTGCACCCTATCCCTCTCCCCAACTTATCTGGGAGCCGTCTCCCTCTTAAACTCGATAGCAGTAGTATGCACCGCCTTCGTGCTCTTCAAATCCCCGGCGGCATTCAAGCCCCTTGCCACGCTAGGAGACGCAATCGCGTCCTTTCTCAAAGACGGCCCGGACCCGTCCACGCAAACTGCCAGCTGCCTGCTCACGAAGCAAGACGTTGTCCAGGGCAGATGGGGCCGGGGGGACGGGGAGGCGGAAAACAAGTATTGGGTCCCCAGCAATCACTACTGGTTCCGCACCATCTCTTTCTCCCGATGGGCTGTGACGGGACTGGTGTGGGGGGTGTGCGTAGCAGCTGCTGTCGTGGGGCTGCTGTTGGATTTGACGGCGGATAATGAGGCGGGGAGGCTGAGCGATTTCGGGAGCAGGACGGGCGGGGCGAAGAAGATAGTAATGGACGGGGTGGCAGGCGAGGCGGGCGCGGCGGTCATGGCCGCGCTACCGCACGTTCTAGTCGGGGTTCTATATCTGGTGGTTAACGGAGTGCTGAGCGGGTATTGGGTCAGCCAGGAGAGCTCAGAATTCGCCGTGACGTGTCGCGAGGGAAGGGCGCTGAGGGTTAGCGAGGGTGCCGAGGGCCTGCAGAGGACGAGTTTGTACTTGACTCTGCCGAGGCCCGTTAGCTGGGGGGTCATGACGCTTTTTGCCGGGATGGGCTTCGTGGTCAGTCAGAGCTTCTTTTTGGTCTCTGTTAGGGATGTTGGCGAGGAAGGGACGGTGCGGACGGTGAGCGCTTTGGCGTTCAGCGGCGTGGGGTTGCTCACGCTTCTGGCGTGTTTGGTGTTGTTGGCTGTCTTTGTGCTTGGGTTGGGCATGAGGCGGGCTCCGGCCGCGGGGATGGTAAATGGGGGGCAGGCCGGCAATCCTATGGCTATGCCCGGTGGGAGCTGTAGCGCTGTGATCAGCGCAAGATGCCACCGCTTGCCTGGACAACCGAGAGGTATCTGGAAGATGCCAGTTGTCTGGGGTGTCGTGAGGGAAGGAGTCGGCATGGAGCCTAGTCATTGTAGTTTCACCACTGGAAGAGCAGCCATGGTTGAGGTCGGTAGAAATTATGCCTGAAAAGGCGTGTTTTCGATATCATAAATTTGGTAGTCCTGAGGTGGATGATGGTTTACTGCCTTTTTGTTTTCTTTTCTAATCTTTCCTTTTTTTTTTTCTTTCTTCGTCTTGGAAAAGCCAGCGGTTTGATATTCTCTTCTTTCTTTCATTAACAAAGATACCCGGGAGGTTCTTGGAGTAGAGCCAGTTTGAGATACGATATATGAAAGCAATGGAAAGCGCGTAATTGATGATAGCCAAGGCCAAGCAAAATACAATTACATCGCTATATAATTCTACATTTGCCTATCTCGTCCCTTTAGCCCCTGCGGGCACGTTCATCCTCTTCTTCGTCATTGACCTGCCCATAGCATCTCTGACCATAGGGTCGGACCTAATGGTATTATGCACCAACCACTCTCTGACTTTAGCCCATGTCGACTCCATCGCTTCCCTATCCCCAGCAAATGGCGCCATCTCCAACTGCAACAGATTTGTCGCATCCATGTCCAACCTCTTAGCCGCAACCTCCAGCCTTTCCAGCCCTTGCCTCAGAGCCTGCTCCTCGCTTTGACCCTCCTTAGCAATAACAATGTTGCCACTCGACGTATCAGCAGACAACAACGGGCCGATCTGCGAAAAAGCCATATAAATCGTCACGCACAGCTTCTTCGCCAGGGTAATCGCCTGGAACTGCAAATAGGGCTGTCTCCCGCCGAAGCTGCTCATAATTGGGTTCACAAGCTTTTCCAACACCCTCGGCGCGGCCGGCCTCGTCACAGCCGTAACCTCGAAAAGAAACATACAGCCCAGAACCAACCACCTCTCAAACTTTCCCCAATCCAAATACCCCAACAGCCCCATCCCGTACATGGCAACAGCCGCCAGTCCGTAGTAAGGGACAATCTGCTGCCCGCCCTTGACCAGATAATCCCTTATGGTCGCGCAGTGCTGCCACCCCGCGACCTCGGGTCCGAACCGGTCGTACGCGAACCGCTTGGCCGGGTCCGTCAAGTAGTCCTGCGCCTGCTTGAGGTGGACGAAGAACGCATTGATCTTTTCCTGCTCGCCCCCGGACACCTTGTCGGGATGGTAAAGCGCCGCCAGCCTCCTGAACCTCGACTTGATCTCCCGTTCCGTCGCGGTGACGGGCACTCCCAAATCAGAGTAAAACGACCCGCGCTGCTGAATCTCCCAGTCGGCTTCGTAGATGGTGTAGAGCAGGTACAGCGTGACGACCAGGATGTGTATGCGCCGTCGGTGTTCGGCCCATCGGGGCGTGCCCGGTTGCGGGTGGGGGTCGCCAGCGCGGATCGTGATGGAGTAGTAGAGGGATTGGGTCCAACCTGTTACTAACTGTGTTTTCCCAAAAAATAACTGTTAGAAATCAGGGAGAACAATGAATGATTCGTAGGAGGGGAAGAGGGAGGGGGGGCATACATTGGGCAGGAAGCTCCAACCTAGCAGGGAGAGTAGCCCAGACATCTTGAAATGGATTTTGATGTGTGCTGGGTGAGAAGGTTGGTGAAGGTAGGTCAAACAAGGGCGAAATTCTCGTTTTATGGAATCATCGTAGGTAACTAAGATAAAGAAACCAGAACGTATACTAAGGTGGGGAAAAAATGGAAAAGATATGAAAAGAAAAAAGGCAGAATACAGCGAAAGCAATAAACTAGGAAATGCAAAGCAAGGGAGGAGGCCGTTTGTCACGGTTCGCGCGATTGATTGGAAATGATAGGTGATGCAGAAAGGTACTGTACCTCGACGGCCAAGAAATGGGTTAAGTGTCCAAAAAGCAGTTTGTAATTACGTACTATTAATAATAAGCCGTTACATTAATTATTACTTTACAATACAATGTTTCACATATACACACCTAAGGTAACTCTACATTTATACCCTTTCAAAATATCTTCTCCTTCTTTTGTTTGTTTCTAGTGGCTCGAAATTCCCTATTTTGTGTTGCAAATTCTAACTAACTTATGCCACCCCTTCCTCCCTGACATGCAAATCTAGATTCCACATGCGATGTATGCCAAATGAAACCCATTCAGACGTAGGGCTATCCCTCATCCTCGTCTTAGGCTCATCCGCCAATATCTGAAGCGGTGTTCTGATATCACCACTCAACACCCAAAACACAAAGCCTTCCCACTGCAGGAGACCACCCAAAGGTCAAAGTAACTCGCGAGTATAACAGTTTCTCTTCCACCTCCTTGATACCAGGATAGTCAAGATCTGTGAGCTCTCGCCACGCCTGATAATCTGCGGTCATGTTTGATGATGATACCTGCTCGATCTCATCAAAGGGATCTCCCTCCTCAAAATAGTCAATCTCATTGCTGCTGTGGTCATTTTCATGCTCATCCTCGGTTTTTATTTTCACCAGTTCTGCTTCAACTTCGGTCAACTCTGTGGGAAGGGGGCATGCACCGAAGAATAGTTCTGTCCAAGCCCTGTCACTCCAGATCAGCTTCCCAACGCCCACGCAACCAGTCTCGTCCGCTAGAGGCCCAACAATCTTAGGGTTTAGCGTGAGGCAATGGTGTGCGGCTTGACAGTTTTTACAAATCGCATTCGGTTTGTTGGAATAGACGGTTAAACCACAACTTGTGGTGGGACTAATCCGTGTCAAGAATGGTTTGAGTGAATAGAACGATGCATGACATACCACTCGAAACAGCAAAGAGTTCTCTTGTTGAAAGCGTCTGTGATTGAGACACCAATGATCGTGAGGTCAAGCTTTCCCGTAAATTTGGCGTCAGGGTCGTCGCGAACGCACTTGTCCACATCGGCCAGGGTGAAGAGGGTCCTGTTGCCGCCATTGATGGCCAGTTCTGCATTCCAGATACCATCAGGGAAAGGGACGTAGACAGTTTCCTTTTTGATTCGGTTTGTTGCCATCTTGCGAAGCCATTCAGCGTCGGGAAACGCGGGGTCAACATCAACCATGGACTTTATATTGATTCCTAGCTCTGGAGTTGGGTTTCCCCCACCGGGTTGACGGAGCGTGGGATTTGTGATTAGGAGGATTGTCTGGTTTGGAATCCATGCCTTTGCCGAAGGGATTTTATCTTCCCACAGTCTGTAAACACACTCAGCTGTTTCATCAAATACTTTAACTTCTACGAAGTTCAAGTCCGATTTTGTCTTTCCTGACCAAATTGTCCGGCGTGGTCCAACGCTGGAGACGCAAACAAGAATTCTCGCGTCTGGAACTCCCTCATGGCCACTGTTCAGATATGCTTTCAGGTTCATGAGGCCAGGCATCTGTGAGGGAGTAGCCTCGGGGTTATAGTCCAACGGAAGTCGGCAAACATTAGTGAACTTGGAATCAGGCACTCCTTCATGAAATTTGATGCAAGAGGAGGATGTCTGAGAGGGGTGCACCTTGATGATCAACGAGGCGTAGGGGATGCGAATCGCGGCATGCGCAGTAGAATAATCGGACACAAACGCTGTCCAGACTGTAACTAGCGCGCCGAGCTTGAGTGAGTTGTCCTCAATGCCCGTACTGAGTAGCTTGATCTACAGCAATGTCTTGAAAATCAGCTGAGAGTGTCTGAATTTGGTGTCTGGGAGAGGAAACTCGCCACAACAACGCCGGTACCATCTTTGACAGCCAGGCTATGATAGTTCTGAGGAAGTGTCGGCCGCGCTCCAACATTGACAGCCGAAGAAAAATTCACAATTCTTGCCGTGAACCGTAATTTGCCTGGGCCGGGCTGCAAGGCATCGATCGTGACTTTCTTGTAAACCCCTTGGGGGACCCACTGTTGGGTAAGAGGGCGGCGAGCAGCGTCCAACTCGGCTTCTGTGAAGGCATCGTTCTCAGAGTTTGACACAGCGGAAGGCTTCGTTTGGTTTCGGGCTACCGATGGACTATCTCTCTGGTAGAAGGATTGGATTGTAGAAGACGACATTTTGCTCTGGCTCAAGCGTTAACGAGTTCGTGTGTGCCCAGCAGTTTTGGGCGACCGAGAAGCAAAAAGCTGTGCGCCAGATATTGATCAGATGCAATCTCAAAAACTTATTTCCGAGAGGCGTCTTAATCAGTAATTCTGTCGATTTAAGAGAACGGAGAGCACGGAGAGCACGATTCGTTCCTGCCTTCAACAATAGAATCTGGCCGAGTCTCTGGCTGCCGCATGACGAGACGGACGGTGTTGCCTGATAGGTAGGTAAGGTGTCTACCTGATGGAAGCTTCCTTGCTCCTTCCCTGAGACGTCCCCTGACCGGGGCAATTCGAAACTGAGACCTTGAAACTTGAATTCAGAGTGGTAAGTGCCTAAGGTACCTAATCTTGTGAACCCAAAACCCAAGGTGTCAAATGTCCTTGGTCAAGCCTTAGCATTGTCATTGTGCTTCTAATTCGAAATGGCCCTCGAAATAGACACCTCTCAGCAATGATACCAAGTTTCCCAGTTCGACTATGCAAACCCCCCCTCCCCCCCGGGGGCCTTCTATTTTCTCCCATGATCAAGTCAGTCGTACACTCAAGGGCCAATCCAAAATGCTCGGCAACTACATCTTCGACGCCTTCGGAGCGCCATCACCAACCTCGCTGGCCGCCCGATCCCTCAACAACTTCCGAAGAATTTTTCCAGACTGTAATATCGAAAAGAAACGGGTTAGCATTGAATTCTCCAACCTAGCCATATTAACACCATTAGAAACACACTTACCGGATTCTTCGGAATAGCATCCACAAAAACCACTCCCCCCTTCAACTGCTTATACCTCGTGACCTTACTCTCCATCCACTTCGCTACATCCTGTTCACTGGCTTTAGATCCAGGCTTCTTAACCACATACGCCCTCGGCAACTCTTCGCCCTTAATGGTAACCCCAATCACAGCAGCATCAGCGACATCGGGGTTCTCCAACAACACGCCCTCCAACTCAGCCGGCGCGACCTGATTTCCCTTGACCTTGATCAACTCTTTCGATCGATCAACCACGTGGAAAATTCCACCAGGTTTATACTCCTCTATATACGCAATATCCCCCGTCTTGAGCCAGCGCGTCCCATCACTATCGACAACAATAGTGTCGGCCGTCGCTTCAGGCTTCTTCCAGTACCTTCGCATCAGCGTCGGGCCAGTGACCCAAAGCTCTCCGCGCTCGTTGGCCTTCTCAACAGGTGTCTTGCCATCCAGCGACATTAACTTCGCCTTGCAATTAGGGTTCAGTTCGCCGACACCACCGGAAGCGGGTGAAGTATTGTTAGGGTCCCACGCCATGCTGGTGCAGGTCACCTCCGTCATTCCCCACCCCTGTCGGATCGTTGAAGCGTTCGGCAAAAGCTTTTGCGCCTCTTGTGAGACCTCAAGACTGAGCGGCGCGCCGCCTGAGCCCATCGTCTCGAGGCTGGAGAGGTCGTACTTCTTTGTCAGGGGGTGTTTGGCGACCAGGATAACAATGGGTGGGACGGCGGCGAGGGTCGTGATGCGGAAGCGCTGAATATACTCGAGTAGTTTGATGAAGTCGAAGGCGGGCATGATGTACACTGGAATTCCTATTTTCGTCATGTTCGCCACGAAATATGTCTGGCCGTAGGCGTGGTAAAGGGGAAGGAAGCAGAGCGCGCGACCGCGTTTTTCTTTTTCCCGCCAGTCGGGTGCTAGTCGGTTGTTGAAGACTACGCCGACGCCGTTGGCAACATAAGAATAATGCGAGATTTCTACTCCCTTGGGTACACCGGTAGTACCGCTGCTGTAGTTGAGGCAGCATGTCGTCTCTTGAGGGTCGGTGGGTTCTTGCCAACTCCACCTTTGGGCTTGCGAGAGGTTTCCGGCCAGAAGTTCGGTCCAGTGTTTGATTCCGTTGATGCGACCTTTGGGTCCTGGTGCGGGAGTAGGGGAACCGATGAGCTCTGGTGCCTCGGGAGTAGCAGCACCGCCCCAGACGAAGATCTTCTCCTGAGGGAGACCAGCCTCCTTTGCGGCTTCCATGGCGGTTTTGAGAGCGTAGTCGGCTGTTACCATAAACTTGGCTTCGCTGTCACGGAGTTGATAGGCCAGCTCTCGCGGCACCATCATGGGGTTAGCACCTAAAGTGTGGTCAGTGACTGAATATGTACTTTTGGGGGAGAGATAAAATACCCGTCACGATGCCTCCCGCCATCAAGACGCCAAGGAAAAACGAGGGGAAGAAGATGTTGTTGCCAGAGAAGATCAAGACGCGATCGCCACTCTGGAGCCCTGCCTTCTGCAAACCCAAAGCGACACGCTTCGCCAGCAAGCGGTAGTTGCTCATTGTCACATAATTGGTGTCAGGTTTCTCGGGGTCGATGAAGGCTTTGCGATCTGGTAGAGGGCCATTTGCGGACTCGAAGATCCATTGCTGTAGTGAGCAGCGTGGGATCGGTACCGACCACCGCGATGTGATGACCATTTTGATGTAGTCTTTGCTTGCTGGCGGGTAGAGGGAGTTTAAGTCTTGAATATGCTGATCAAAACAGCAGGTCGGGATGTTCACTCACGGCCACTATCCTGAGTAGGGCGGCAATGGAAAAGGAACGAGACGGTGCCACTGTTTATAAGTGCAACGTCGCGTGGAGAAAGTGAGAACCGACTATATCTTAGACCGAACCGGTAACCAACTTTAGTAATGGGTGGCAAGCGCGCGGTTTATATACAAGTCAAAAAAGCGAGTAAGGAATAGCTCGGCAAGTATCTAAACCAAGACCAGCTCCAAGACGGCGGAGGAGGTAAGCTCCCCGTCGACCCCATGATCTTAATACCACTTTAAGGTCTGGGCACATACCTCTGCTGCCAGTCGCCCCTGACCTGGAAGACATTCACCGGATTCGACATTCTCTCCGCATTTCCTAATCTCCAACTCCTTCATGAAATCGATGGACGAAACGAATAAAGCTTGGGTGGGTCCTCCCTTTCCGAAAACCCGGGGAAGGAGGAGTCTTCCCGTTAACCTGTTACCGGTCTCCCCAGGCAAAGCGTTTGCGATGGTTTTGATTGGTTACATCTCTCGATCAGAGGCCCCATAGCCCCCGCGTTCTTTGAAGACTTGAACAGGGGTTGCAAGCTTCCCCGCAAAGTCTGGGTTGAAGATGAGGGAAAACAAGGACTTGCCGAGGTTCTTTTGGCACTACTCAGTACTTGCTGACAAAAGTAAGAAAAGAGCAGAGCCGCTGTGGAACAAACTTGCCGTGCAAGCTGCACATACCTTCCGATTCCCACTTGCATGGAATTTCATTGGGCCTGGGGGTTTGTCTAGAATTCATTGACTAAAAAACGACGGGGTTCTCGATGGATATGTTCGATTATATTCCTCATAAAATAATCACGCAAACTGAAAATAGTAGCTAGTCTGTGTAATACAATCATAGAGGTGTTAACGAATGAAGCGTCTCAATCACAACCATGGCGTGGTGGCAGAGTGGTCTAATGCGCAAGACTAGAAATCTTGTTCCTTCGGGAGCGTCTGTTCGAATCAGGCCCACGTCGTCATATTTTTTCATTCAATTTTGGGAAAAATTGCCAATCATTTTCATACACCATGAATGAAAGAAAATTCTTTTTTTTTTTTTCTTTTAAATACCTTTCTTCTCTTCTTTTTCCTTTAGTCCTCAGTTGGCGGCTACAGTTCCTTCAACCATGTACATAAATACGGATGGGGGTACGGTTTGTGGGGTTATCCCTCTAGCTCGACCATCTTTGAAAACCAAGTCACTGATCATGATGCGATACGAATACAAGACGGCGAGGAAATATTTTAGGACACAAGCATGCTATTACTTGTTCGGTTAGGCCCTTAACGCCAGGATGGGCCGGTCTTTAGGATCACATCATATGAGACTTCAGGTGGGACGAGAATAAAGTCTAGTATTCACCAGACAGAAAGGCCAACATGTCATTGACTTTTGTGTCTAGTCGTGAAGATAAATCAAAAAAGCTATTTCAACAAAGACTAAAACTTTGTCCCGGATTGGAAATTGGGGACATGGATGCCACTTTTTATTATATTTTATTTTACAAGCGCTCCTTGGGAAACCTCGGAAGCCCAAATAAAAGTAAAACAAAGAGACATTGAACAGATGGGAGGGTGTTTCAAGGTGAGCATCATCCAAGTTTCCCTACATGATTGCCAATCCATCCTAAACCCTCAACTGTTCGCAGGAAAGTTAAAAGAGCTTGTGCTCGAGAGTCATGTCAGACTCGGGCTCGAGACCGACGCAAGCGCGGAAGATGTTGATGAGAGCGCTGCGCTGCTTGGCAAGAGCATTGACAACAGGGGTGCCAGGGGGGGTAAGGGGAGCCTTGAGCATGTAGCTGAGAACGCTCAGAACGCTGTGGAAGCTCTGGAAGTCCTTGGTGGTGGCACCGTCGGTTGAGGCAGATCTCCACTTGACGCGGGTCATCATCTCGGCAACGAGAACGAGATCGATGATAAGAGGGGAAGCAAGGAGAGAATCCTCGCAAACATTGAAAATGGAAATAGTCTGGTGTCCGCCCATGAAGATCTCAGCGTAGTACTCATCAAGAGCACGCTTGTCGTCGCCGACAGCGGGCATGTACTTGATGACGACGGTGTGATCGGGGTGCTCGCCCGGGGCGTAGAGGACCGAATTGGCAGCGACCATGTCGTCAACAACGTTGGACTTGGAGATTTCCTTGGAGCGGAACTGCTTCTGGGAGCTCAAGTTCTTGCCGTCATTGTTGCCAAGGTGATTGTAACTGGCGATCGAGGTGAGCTTGATGCCGGCGTTGATAAGGAAGTCCACAAGAGCAGACTTCATCTTGGTCTGGCCGGACTTGAAGTCATCACCGCCAATGAAGGCGTTGTACTGCTGAGCGAGCTCAATGGCACCGGGAACAAAGGTGTTCTGGGGAGAACCGTTGATGAAGGGGGCACCCTCGAGAATGCAAGCAACAGCGAAGACGGTGGAGGGAGCGACCTCCCCGTGACCCTCCTCAATAGACTTGAGAAGGTTCTCGGCGGTATCGTTCACGCCATCAATGAGCTCGGCGAAACGCTCAGTGTTGGCAGTCCACTGGACAATGACCTTGTCAAGGTTGTTAGCGGCCTTGAACTCGCGGATATCCTTGCGGATCTGCTCAACGTGAGCGTTGCAGGCCTTGGAGCCGGGGAGGATGTTGTCGGCACGGTCTGTCTGGTTGGCGGCAATGAAGTCGGGGTAGTAGATGCTGCGAAGAGGGACCATGGCGGACATCTCCTTGGCAACCTGGGCCTTGAGGGTAGGCTCCAGGACCTCGGCACGATCCATGGCCTGGGCGAGGTTCAGGCTGCTGATGTCCCAGCCACCGATGACGAGGTCATTAGGGTGGACCATGGGAAGGATGTCGTGGAAGGGGATGTTGACATCGGCACGAGTCTTGGCGTCAGTGCCGAGCTTGATGGTGGAGCCCATGATCAGCGAGCCATAGTAGTTGGCGGCTTGCTCGCCCTTGCGAGTCTGCCACTTGAGGCCGCGGCGGTTGGCAATGATACCGGCGGTGACGGTAGAGCCGTTGTTGCCGCCCCAGCCGACCAGCATGACGCCGAGCTTGGGGACCTTGCGGTCGACTGTGAAGTCGTAGAGGGTCTCGCGGGGGACAGCGACATACTTGCCGTCCGCTCCTTTAGAAACCTCGGTGGTGCGGTAGGTGTACTTGGAGTGGATCTTGTCCTCCGTGTAGACCACGTTGGGGGAGTTTACGGTGAAGAGGGAGCCCGCGGGGGCAACACCGTTGTTGTGGGTAGGTCCATCACCATTCGCGTAGCCCATGTCGGTGTTAGCGTGGGGGGTCATTTTGGCGGTTGGTTCGCGGGGATTGGTGGTGTATTTGTGTGGTGGAGAGTGTTATTTAGCCGGTTCGCGGATTGGGCGGTTTATCGAGTGTAGGGTGAATCCGCTGAGCCTCCAGGAGAAGCAGAACAACGGGCTCCGGCGTATGGGTGATGGACCCTTCATAACTGTTAGCTCGTCTGGAGCAGGACTGTTTCTGCGGCAGGTAGACGCTTCTAGAGGTCATATCGACGTGCACACAGCGTACACGCGTGTGCCTCGTAGTTGGGACAGGCATCACCACCACAAATGCATGTGATTTCGGGAACTTACGAGTTGAGGAGATTGGAGAACGTTTTGGCGGTTCAAAGTGATCGCGGCTCGGAAGCTACGCGATCAACAAAGAGGCAAAAACGTGGGGAGGGATAGGCAGAGGCACTTGGGGTTTGGCGGTGGAATCGTCAGACGAAGTTTGAATTCTGAGAGGAGCAGCAAGGAAAGCGTGGGGAGAACAGAACAAACGTCCGACAACACGAAAGGCAAGTCCTTCCTTTTATATTCTGAAAATGTTGGGACCGCAGGAACCCCATGGGCGGTGAAGAAAACACACTACCGACTAAAAGGCTCCACGTCTCGGACAGCTCGGCTGCTCAATACACCGTCTCCCTTTGTGTGCTGGCGGGGGTCCATCATACACGACTGTCCAATTCGACCAAATCCAACCATGAACCATGCCCAGGCTCTTGACGAGGAAATCAATAAACCGACGAAAAAAAATAAAATGCTGCACCCTGCTGCTCCCTACGCGACATCGCCGACGGCGTGTGCATATACCAAGAATAAGGCGCATGGTTGGTTGACTGCTGTGCTGCCCCATGGTGCGGGACATGCCAATGCGATGCATGAGGACGTAGCAGCACCCATCAGGATCTTGCTGACTGACACTCGTTGCGACATCTGAAGCCGACCAGGAGAATTTGTGGAGGTAGAGAAATTCTTGGATGGGGGGGATATAGAACCACCCCCACCAAATTCTTCTCCCCGCAAACCCATGCTGTGCGACAGCGGAGGGGGGGGTTTAGAAATCGGGTGCCAATGGTTCTGATTGGCTGTCAACTCCGTTGATGGCGGTTCCTTTCTTCAACGCTGGAAGAACGGGGAACCCCCGAACCGCCGCATAGGACACCCCACGAATTGAAGCCCGATCTCATCTCGGTCTCTTGGAAAACCCCTCCCGCACCACACCACGCGGGGGGTCTAGACTTTTTTTTTGGACCTTTTTTGTAAAAAAAAAAAAAAAAAAAAATCTTACTTCTTTAGTTTATGACATGTCATTGCCAGCATTGACTGCCTGCCCAATTGGTACAAAGGACACGTCCCGCAGTCGATAGTAATAACTAGGTATTTAAAGAGGACTTTTGAATGGCACTAATAACACCTTCCTAAGTAATCCCACACCTCACCTCTGCCTCCTTGTCATCCACGACTCTACTTACAATCAAAAAACCTTGAGCAGTTCCTGCATATCAGCATACAACCAGACTGCTCTCCTATAGAACATCTCGTATTGAGCAAAGCTCCACTTCCCGGTGCTGACCCGGGTTGCAGACTGCAGTTGATCCGAGCAGCCTTCATTGGTCAAGGTGCAGAATCGTGGCTCCTCCGCCTCCCGCCTCCCGCCTCTACATCGCGATACACAATATCGCCGGTGTCTCAGAAGGCCCTACAAGGCTCCGGGGTTTAGTCAGCATCTGGTTGGCGTTTGTTGGCTGCTCTGGTGTTACACTCGGGTACACAAACAGAATGTTCTGTACGTATTATCACGGCATACAGTAATGGCACCGTACGACCATTCAACTGGAGACGTCAGAGACACCATTTGCCCCGTTTTTCTACGATCCTTCCCTTATCAATCAATCACTATCAATTCCTCGTCACGCATTGTGCTGGACGCCTGGGATGTCATGTATGTCTCTTTGAGGCGTAGAGGAAACCGGCAGTCCCAGATCGGAAATTTATTCGTGGTGGCGTTGACGATGGCAGTGATGGAAAACCTCACAGAGATAATTTCCCGGACGGTCTCGGTGCAGCTTGACCGAAGACGGAATATTACGTGCCGTCCTCACAGCCCGTGAAGCTAAGAATATGCTGGAAAACAACAGATAGCGAGGCAATGTGGAACCACGGTGTTTCGACCTCCAACGTGTCTGCTCGAGGTTGGCCGCCGGATGTGTCTAGCGTGCTGGTTGAATGTGAGATCAATGCATCGTGCAGCAGAAGAATATTGGCAATGAACCAATCCTCCCGGAACTTTGCCGCTTACATGTTGATGATTAGTTGGTGACGCGCAATCGTGCCGAGGAGATTCCTGAGACATCACTTTCTCAACCGTGTGAATGAGGTCTGTTACCCGCAAATAAACTGACATGTCGAAAAAGGAAACCCAAGCAAGGCATCTGATAGGCTAAAAGATCTGTAAGCCTACTGCGGCATCGGTATGGAGTATGGATAACTTAGCTGACGTGCAGCTGAGGTTATGAGCAATGAGGTGCTGGTATTGCCGTAACCCTCTCCGTGTTGAGCAAAGGCTGCATATCGTGCATTGAGACGCAGGCATGAAGATAAATGCGGACACTTTGCTCGGCCAATTCAATCAAGGTCCTATCCCTTCGTGGGGTGAAGGAAGTGGGTGGGTAGGATCATGATGTAGTCCTAACGCCACAATTAGTCAAGCATCTGATTTTGATCTCGTGGCTGTCTTGACGACGATTGGAGACCTCGAGGCTGTGAAGGACAACTTATAATCTACGAGCTATCAGTCGGGCGTCAAGGCCGACTTAACCGTGATGTGATATTCTTTTGATTGCCAGGCTGGATTCAACCTGATACACGCAGTCGGTCTTCGAACGGGTCGAGAGGGCAGCCCCATCTCATTTACCGCCGAGTGGTAAAGGCCGGGAATGGTCCTGGCCAGTCAGTCGACCACAACTTGAGGGAAGCGAACTGTCATTGAGCAGGCGTGCTATCTATGCCACTGTAATAGTCATCGAGCGGAAATATTCGATGTCATTTGATTAATTCGACACCTCCCACAGTTTGAGAGTTATGAAGCAGCTAAAGGGTGGTTTTGTTCCTCGGCCCGGGTGAGGTGACGATGTTGGATCTGAATGATGGTTTTTCTGGAAGTTCAAAAAGAACAGGGGTTGTTCAACCACACCCCGCGCGGAATCGCTCGGCTGGAAGGCAGGTTCTCTTCCTGCCGAGTCATTGGCTGCATCAGGAGGCGATCAATCTTGCCGCAGGAACCAGTGATAGAGCGCCGCCTGCAAAGTAGCGCCGTCAGCCATTCAGCCGCCGCCTCCAACGCCTTGCGAGCTTCATGGAGCGAGATGACTCCTCTGAGTAACCGGAATTGCAGCGTTTTCCTACAGACAGCCGCAAGACCAATCAGCTGGGCTAAATGCTAGAACTGCCCGAGAAGGCTGCGGGCCACAAAGAATCTCATCTTTCTCTGTTTCTGCACGCCTGGCGGCTGCTTTCGGGCCTCTTCACCGAGCGGTGAAGCATCTTGGCACGAAGTGTGTTGGGTTGCTTCGGTTGGTCGTGGAGGTTGCAACGATGCATCGCTATTTCCCAGGACGATGACATGCAGAATTGGCGGGCATCCCGCAGTGGTAAGTGGTGTTAGTAGTGCTGATAATCTTGTGGGTAGGATTTTATTTCTCTCATCAGCGGCATGACACAGGACACACACTCACTTCGACACGTGAGTAAAGCTTCAGAGCGCAAGTTTGATGTTGGTCTGGGAATCCATGGGGCAAATAAAATGGAGGAGCAGCCGACAGCGATGGCAGTAATAAACAATACGATTGGACAATGGCCAAGGGGCTTGCTGCAAGGTACGGACACAAATAGTTGGCCCCGCCAGCCGAACCTGCCCGGACAGCTTAAAACGGTAGGTAGGCGAGTGAGAACGCTCGCCATGTTCCGATGCCTGTCGAGCCAGCAATTGCAGAGTGGACCCCTAAAAGATTGCACCAAGTTCAGTGGTCCATAACAAAATGGGTTATGGCGGTCTACTGGTAAATAATTGTGACCTGAGTTGCATTTGTCAAGAGGGTGAGCATGAACAAGGGGCGTTTTGCCGAGCTGGAATGCAACAGCACTGGAAAATGACCGAAATGATGCCCGGCATAAGGACCAGGAGACGCGGCACAAATTGTCGAATGGCAATGTAAAACACAATCATTGAGTTTTATCACCGTAAGGCGTTGGTATCGTGCCTGTGGATGCTTCAGGGCTGCTTTGCCGGTTTGCCTGCTGCCCTGCAGATGGGACCCAACTCTGATTTTTGGGCATGGAAACTCCCATCTTGCATGCGCCACTGTTAGAGATTGCCTACCCACTTGACACCACACCGCTTACTTCCATGAGGTGTCCGATCACAAAATCCCAGTATTGTCGGGTTCAGTTGCCGCTGCACAGAGAACGCAGTGCTTGAAGACACCCAGCAGTAGAAACAAACAAAATAGCCATGAACAAATGAACATGTCGCGCAGGTTTCTACTGTGCAGAGCCGTGGTTGCTGTGGCGGTCACAAGTCGCAGGTGGGTGAGGTGTGATGGTCAGGGGGTCTGGCGTCCTGGCCCTGCCAACTTGATCCTCCCTCCATCTGTGCGCATCGCGCAAGTCCCTGGTCGCTTGTCAATTTTCCTTTGAAAGTGCGGAGACGCTCGGGCCTGTGAATAGCGAAAAGGAACTGCAGATGAGTGGATAAGACTGGTCAGGGCGTGCACCGAGGAACCCCGAACGAGACCCTTTTTGAACTTCTCGACCGTTCAGAACCCTCGACGCCAGGGCCAGGGCCGAGCTCGCGGCCGCTCTTCAGCAAACTCGCCAAAGTGTCTCTCCCTTGAAGGCAATCCGACAAACACATGCTCGTACATTCCGCGCATCTTTCTCGAAGCCACAAGTCGACCTCGTCCGCCTGCGCATTCGAGACACGATCCGCAACACACCGTCATCCGCCTTCCCCACAGATTCTCCCGCTACGCATAACCCCCAGCTTGGCATCCCTCGCTCGGATCTGAATTGTTTCCTGCTTAGACCCTGTTCTGTAAAACCCAGATCCCTCCCGCCGTCATCTTGTTCCAGGGGTTTCTTCTCCTAATAATTATTGCCCGGGCGGTTGCTGGAAAACAACTGCTACTTCTCCAAACATACATCTTCAACATCGAGTGCCGGCCCATCCGAGTCCTCGGTATCACAACCTGGATTGGCCTCACCTAAAAGAATATTTCGATCCGCGTTCAAGAAGGGTACTCGAGAATTTCGCCGGGTTCAGGAAAAGGACTGAGGAACCCGGCGGAAAGGCAGGCGCGAATACATCGGCTTCACCACTCGATCTCCCGCAGCTCGGTACTTGGGACGCGCCGCGATTTCCATGCTAGAAGAGCGTCGACAGCTTTCCAAGAAGGATATCTGTTCCGAACTAGACCGTAGATGGCGGAAGTAAGCAGGGAGTCGCGCTTTGTGCCGACAGTAAAATGTTCGACATGTGGTTGTCAGGTGGAAATATCGCTCATGGGCGAGCATATTTGTGATGCGCCGCTGTCTCCGGTTGAGGGTAGGACGTCAACCATGTCTCGGAATGATCACTCCGTCATGCTAACATTGTCCATAGCTACACCCCCGATGCCCGCGCCCTCATTGTTCGAAAGGTTCAATCCATGGGGGGGTCCTTCAGGCTCCACAGAAAAACAGCAGCCACGCGCGCCGCCTCAGTTGGACACCTCCGCAGCCAGTACGCTTGACGTATCTCGAGCTAAAGAAGCTTCTGCTGACAATGTTCCAGATCGTGCGTACACGGCCCAAGGTGAACTGACTCCAGAAAGTCTATCGAGCGGATCGCAACCAAGTGAGCAAAGCTTGTCACCAAAGACCCCAAGCGGACGGCCTGGAGCCGGAAAATCCGACGAAGATTTCGCGCCGCAAATAGCAAACAACTCACCGCCTGCGCGACCTAGAAGACCTGGGGGATACGGCGGGTTAGGAGATGGAATTGGAAACGGCGATGAGGATCAGAGGCTTGCAGTCAACCCTCCGAGGAAGGGCTCAGCGTTGATGGATCGCATGAACAATATCGCTCCGGGCCCCTTCGACTCTGGCAGACGACCGTCCTCTAGCGCTCGCAGCGATATCAACGATCGCCCAGGGACTTCGGCTTCCAATATTAGCAACCTGAATGTAGGACAGGGCCCACGGATGCCACGAAAGAATGGATATGGAGGGTTTGGGCCTCCGATAAGGAGCCCAGGAAGTGGCTTTGATGAGCCTCCGTTGACGCCGAGCAGGGCGGATACTTTTCCTCGGATGAACGATGGCGGATTTCCTGCTCCTCTGCGTACCCCTTCTGCACCTGCTAATGCCACTACCCTTCGGCCCGACAGCAGGATGCGTCTCCCGTCAGACTCTGTGGAAGACTCGGATCAGCGTCTTTCAGCCATGAGTAGTTTGTCTGCCAGGAGACCAAGTCGTGGCCCTGATACCTCTCGGCCCCCTCCTCCTCGGAGTGCTTCGCTGCAGCCGAAGACCCCGGGCCTCCCCACCATCAATCTCGCAGAGGAATTCGGAATCGGAAATCCGTATCACAACCCTTCTGAATCAATAGCATCGTCAGGCATATCAGAACAAAGCAGCCAGTCGGGACGTCGTCCAAGCCAAGCGAGTTCGCGAACCAGTCCGCCGCGGTCAGTGGCATCGAGGTCTGGCAGGAATCCATCTATCGCCTCAAGTTTTGACAATATGATGTCCGATCTCCAGCCGTCTCTCATTGATAGAAAACCCAAGCCCGGACCGATGCCGTTGTCTCCTATCAACCCCCCGCCGAGACCTATGGAAAGAGGATACGACCCCAGGATCGATCCCGCGATTCAGAACCCCCGATCAGCCCAAGGAATGTCCCCAGCCTATTCACCGGGATTTAGTGACTCCCGGGATGACCCCGCAATTCAAAACCCTCGATCGATAGGGGGAATGTCGCCCGCACCTCAGCCAGCACTCGGCGACTCGCGGATGGACCCAGCTATTCAGAATCCTCGACTTCCCGAAGCGATGTCTCCGGCACCAGAAGCATCGATCAGTGCTCCGACTCGCAAAGTTCCAGCCGCGTTGGATTTTGGTGACGTACCTGCCATGTTGAGGCCGGGGAATGCGAACGGAACTGGGGTGTCGCCCCTCTCCCCTGGGCTGCCGTCTCCAAGATGGAACGGGTCATCGGATCAAGACGATGATCTTTTGTTTACTCGCCCAAGAGATGCTCCCAACCCATCACCGAACCAGGAACCCTTCTCGCCAGTGTCTCCGATGGAGAAGCCGGCTTCGCGAGACCCCAGAGAAGCATCAAGGAGATCGCCCCCGAGGGGCTCTCCTAGAGATATGCGAGGCTCGAGAAACCCAGGGGATGAAACCGGCGATGCCAAACCTGGACACGAGAGATCATTCTCACGGCCACAAAATTCATCGGTGCCGTCATCGAGGGGCGACTGTAAGGCGTGTGGCTTACCTATCAAAGGCAAGTCCATTTCCAGCGCCGACGGCCGTCTAACTGGCCGCTATCACAAGGCTTGCTTCGTCTGCTCGACTTGCAGAGAACCATTTTCATCGGCAACGTTTTACGTATTGGATGACAAACCGTACTGCGAACTTCACTATCACAAGCTGAACGACAGTCTTTGCGGAAGCTGCGGAACAGGCATTGAGGGGCAATACTTGGAGGATGAGGCAGCCAAGAAGCATCATGTTGGCTGCTTCAGATGCGGAGACTGTGGCATGGCACTGAGGGACGGATATTTCGAGGTCAACGGCAGGGCTTTCTGCGAGAAGGATGCTTGGGGACGTGTACAACAGCCGTGGATGGGAGGTAACAGAGGCTCTCCTCGCGCAGGGCCAAACGGCGGAGGCTACGGTTTGCCGGGAGGGCCGCGGGGCCCTGGCGGTCCCCAAGGTTATGGGCCTCATGGAGGAAGCCGACTCGGTCCTAGTGGCCCTCGCCCACGACTGGAGAAGCGCATGACTCGGATGGGGATGTTGTAAACAGAATGACTCCTCCGAAGGTAGCTGATCCATTCTTAGCCGCGAGATTCCGTACGGTCTTGCATACATATATCTCGGTCTGGTACACCTATTCTGCCTAATACCTAATCACCAAATACAACATATTCAACCAACATGAGACAAACGGCTCGACTTCTGGATTCATTTTCTCGCATACCTTTTTATTCATAATTATGCAGAGGAACTCATAGATTGAGGCTTCTCATATCTTGGAGGGGAGGTTGTTCTTTTTCTTTTTCCTTTTGTACTTGATGATGATTTTCCTTCATATACCCAGCACCAGGATTCGGACTCGCCCCATTTTTATCCTTTTTCTTACCTCTGTTTCGTTTTTTCCTTTGTCAATGCTACAATGCACAAATCACAACTGCGGCCAGATCGTTTGGGAGATTGTCGAATGGTCATTCACGACTACTTTTTTGCTCCTTTTTCTGGATATTTTGAGAGGAACGCTTTGTATTCTTAGTTGTAGACCAGCACGAGAAGGAGGAGGTCACTGACAGACAAGGTAGTTGGATGAGTGGATAGGGGCAAGGGAAAACAGGAGAGGGGACCTTGGCACTGCCATGGTTCTTCTCTCTTCCGTCTTGTCTTTCGATAGTAAGATAATACAGAATGTTACATCTAAAATAAATCGACGTTGGACAAGGAAAAAAATTCGATCGTAGGGACCGGATGTTTGAGTGACGCAAGTTGCCGGTGTTGTTTGTCCCAGTTACACCTGGCTGACTTGTCGTTTGCCATACATGTTGCGACACCAGTGATACTTGATCAGTCGGCCTCATCAGCCAAATCTCATTTATCAGGGTGGTGTCTAACTGTTTCTTTTTTTTTTTTTTTTTTTTTTTTTTTTTTTTTTTCATCCCGCCCAATAATTTTATACATGTACCTTGACGCAGAACTCATGAGGAAGTCTAAAACGAAATCTAGGGTTTCTTTGTGATTACTGGCTCCCTCGCTATTAAGTGAGATGAACGAATTGAACAAAGTCTTGATTTGACAAAAACAATCCGAGCCAGGGTTGCTCTCGGCATCTGGTGCTATGAATGATGATGAGTCCCAATGTCTTGGATGATGCGTGTGTATGTAGAAAAAAAAGAAAAATTTACTGGGGGAGACTTTGTCAAACTTTGAATAGGTACTATCCGAATTTTTTTAATTGCAAGACATGCATATATGCGTGCCAAAAATTTGTGATACGCATGAGATTCTATCACGATTTTTTTATTATTTATCTTATTTTATTTTATTTCATTCTGAAAATGTGCATATAAGTTATCTCTCTTCTTCACCGCCTTTGAATTGACGGTTTTTTTTTTTTTTTGGGGGGGGGGGGGGACCATCTCCATTGACAATGTTGGTTTTGCTTTGCTAGTTCAGGGGCAAAACTAAAAGATTCTCAAAGAGCGCTAGAACTTTTTTTTTCTTTTTCTTTTTCTTTTTCTTTTTCTTTTTCTTTATTTTCAATTCCTTCTTTTTTTGTTCGTTAACTCTTTTCTCTTGTTTCTTTTTTCTAGGGGTTACATTTCTATGTTTGTATGTATGTATGTACAAGGCGAAAAGGCTTATTTCGGCTATACCCTGTTCGGGGCAGGAACAGAGTGACACCCGCTCGGTAATTCCGCAGAAGCCAGCCCGGGGGGGGAATGCAATCATGAATGTTGTTTTAGGTTGACATTCAGCTGTTGGTAAATGGATTTTGCACTTCATAATCGATGTGCACGCCGGTACTACCTACAGAAGTCTGTTGAGGAAAGTGAGTGGTAATTACCTAGCCATCGGCGATGATATATTTCGCGCACAGTGGCTGCTGAGTGGCACATGTCGATTCGACGTGTTCATACGGGTGCCAGCATTGGATGTAATTTATGTGATGTATGTATTGATAAAGGGGGAAAGACATGGTGGCGTATTTGTTCTGGGGTCTTTTTATGGAGAAGATCGGGAAGATCAAACATGATGGCTGAAAAATGATTCTTTTAGGGGGAAACACCAGTTATGGGCAATCTCGTGGCTTTTGATCGACACTAGAATCCCAACTCTGAACTCTTCTTCTCGGGATATGTTTTCTGGAAAGGTTTGTCATGTTGTTCTACCGTTCATCTAGAGACACACCACCACTCTTTCAGGTCTTGGCTTTTGTTCCTGACAGACTGCGTGACTGCCAAGGTCCTCACGCTTCCCGCCTTCCTTGGCACGCTGCAGGGGCCACATGAGAATACCCCTGTCTGCCGTGGAAAGGATCATTAAACTTGGACAAAAATCCTTTGCATGTGTGTAACACGGCAGGCTGGCAACTCGATATGTGCCGTCAAAGTCAGATCTGATCGAGATGAGAAATCATGTGAAACAAATACAAACTTTGTTTGTGTTTTTGGTGCAGAGACGTGAACCAAAAAAAAAAAAAAAAAAAAAAAAAAAAAAAAAAGATCGGCCTAGATTCTCTAACATGCCCCTTTTCACTGTGGAGGAAAATGAAGCTTTGACAGCAACGGAGGTCCCTGCAGGGTTTGTCCATTCAGCTAACGACAAGCAAGGTAGTGGCTGGTAGTTAGCACGCTCCACCGTCTTTTTTGAAGATCGGTGACAGGTTCCCAATTGCTTCTCGAAATGCTAATCTCCACCATGTTGCGAGAAACTCTTCAGGGGCACCTGGCCCTGGCCGCCGCGGCCGGCGAGCGCCTTCCGCATCGAAACGAGTGGGCACGACCAATTATGGAAGGCTGTCACCGTTTCCCGACTCGCTGGGAGGGTCCAGCGGTCTAGATTGGCTCTGTCCTTGGAAGGGAAAGGGCAAGCGGATAGCATGCAAGCAGGCGAAATACAAGTGGATTTGGTGTCTCGTTGTGTGACTTTGAGCTGTCTCATCCCGTTTCCTTCTCACCTTGTTCCCCTCTTTCTTTCCTCCATTACCGACCCTCAGCCGTCCTCTTTCTTTCTCGGACAGCAAGCAGAGCTGTTTGTCATTCTCTCGAGGCCTTGTATTCCTTGAAGCCCGTTGGTTGCGAGGTGTAAGGTGCATGTACCCCTGTGCGTTTGGATGAAACCTGTGCTCATCCGACTTCATTTTGTCCTGATCGTTACACCTCAGAATCAACGGTTGTGACGTGGGTAGATTGCTGGTCTCTCTTTCCCAGTTTCCAGTTTCTTCAAAGGCCACTTCGAACTCGAGTCGAGTAATCCAGCAATCCTGCAACTGAGCATCGACTCCGTCTCGCACTCGCGCTATCCGCATCCTCGAGCATTCGTCGCCACTTCTACCAACATCCGCTCATGCGGCACTGAGATGTCCCTTTGATCAGCAAACTCTCAACTCCAGGCCTCGCGTTGGGTTTATTGTACCAAAACACCCACTCGTATATTCCAAGACGCCGTCCTGCAGCTCTTCGCAATGTTGACAAAGACCCAAGTGCGCCGGGTCTTATCTCGGCCAAAATCGTCAATACCTATTTTTGTCATATTTACATTCTTCTGGATAGTCCTGGTTGACCAAGTTGGCCTCTACCGTCTGCCATTTGTTGGGCACAGAGGCCTTCCTGTAACCCGAGATCCGAGTAAGAAAACAGCCGATCACCCAACCACGTCTTATGAAGGCAAGGACTAACCCAAACACAGGTGAACGTCGGGCCCAGGTGCTTCAGGCACAGCGCCAGCTGTATGAAGATGAATTTCGCAAACTAGAAAAGTACGGGCTGATCAAATTCATCACTTTTCTCCCCCGTTACTGACATATTGCTTCCCTTCGTAGGAAACCAGGCTTGGGCGCTATCTATGGAGGCACGCTGGAGACACTTGCCGACATCGATACCAGAAAGCCATCGCAGGAGCGTCAGTTGATCCCGACTGAGAATGTGACGACTTACACCAACGAGAAGCCGTACATCTTTAACCCGTACCCCAAGTACAACAGCGCCGAGTGGTCACTCAAGCACGAGCAGTATGTGCCATGCATTGGCGCGACGGGGACCGAAGTGCAGGACATACTTGTCTTCAAGGGCCGTCCTCGTCAGTTCCCTGAGACGGGCTTTGGGAGCTACAACATCTTTGGTATCGACAGAAACCTCTGCTTCGAGAGAGAAACTAGGTTAGGCCAGTACGGCCTGAACCCGGCATTTGACAAGGATGGCCAACAGATTGATTGGGATCAGGTCAATTGGGGCAACCTCCAGACCGAATGTGCTGCAAAGAACAAGGCACGTTTCGCCTCGAGTAACCCAGCAAATGAGTTCCTCGACGCCAGCTCTAATGAGTCACCCGACACGGCGGATTCCCAGGACGATGAAGAGAAGGAGAAGAAGAAGGAATCTGAGGAGCTTACGCAGACTATGGGACGTCTCTGGCGGAGCCATATGGACATGAACATCCGGCGCAGAGAGCTCAAGGAGGAGATGGTTGGAGACAGAAAGTCATCCAACGCAACCATCAAAATCAAGGAACAAAGAACCGCACTTTTGCTGCGATCATTCACTGGCAAACAGTATGACGACAACGATAAGCAAACCATTCGATCTTTGATTACCGAGCTTAGCCTTCGAACGGGGGGCGAATACCAGGTATTCTTGTTTGTGCATTACAAGGAGACAGAAATCGACATCTGGGAAAGCGAGGAGAACTACAAGCAGGCCATCGAGAAGCATGTTCCACAGGAGTTCAGGAGCATTACAGTCCTCTGGAACGAGGGAGCCATTGATAAGCTGTACCGCAAACTTACCAACAAGGCGCGTGTGGTACACAACGGACAGTTTCTTCCAGTGCAGCTGTTCAGTCAAGAGTTTCGCGAATTCGACCACGTTTGGAATTGGGAGATGGATTCGCGGGTCATGGGACAACACTATGATGTTCTCAACAAGCTTTCTGAATTTGCTCGGAAGCAGCCGAGAAGAGGTCTTTGGGAGAGGAACGAGCGGTTTTACATTCCATCCTTCCATGGCGGCTACGACTCCAAATTTCGCGCACTTGTTGAGAAGGAGGCGGGCAGCAACTCGATTTGGGGAGCCCCTAAAGTTTCAGTCGTCAAGCCGATTGGGCCCAAGCCTCCAGTTGAGACGCCCGAGGAGGATAACTACACGTGGGGAGTTGGTGAAGAGGCGGATCTCATCACGCTGTCGCCGATGTTCAACCCCGTTAACAGCGGGTGGGTAATGCGGAACCAAGTGTGGGGGTATCGATCTCTTTACTTCTCGTGGGGCAGTCTGCCTCGTCGCGCTACAATCATCACACAGGTCAGGGCTTCCAGGAAGCTTCTCGATATCATGCACGCCGAGGACCTGCGTGGGAACCATGTTGCCTCGGAGATGGTGACCCAGACCACTGCTTTGCTTCACGGGCTCAAGGCAGTGTACACACCCATGCCGGTATTCTTTGATCGTGCGTGGAGCGGTGAACAACTGGCAAAGTGGTTCAACGGCGGTCCGAAGGGCGAGAGTGGCAGCTTTGGGAGTGCCATGGGATGGGGCCAGGAGGGTCGATATCTCGGCGCGACATGGTATTATCGAGCCATTCCGCCGCAGAGATTATACAACAACTGGATTGGGTATGAGGATACCGCAATTGGTGGTGAAGAATGGGAGGCCCAACACGGTCGAACATGTCTGCCTTCCATGATCCTTCACCCTATAAAGGAAGTCAAGCCAACCGAAAAGGGATACTCGACTGATTCCAAGCTACCTTATGATTGAGGCGGGACAGCTGGTCTGGGAGAAGCCGCCTTTAGAAAATTGCATACCGCGAATTGTTGTTGCAAATGGGGGGATGAGTAAAAAACCGGCAACATGTCTGGAGTTTAGGTTGACGTTGCAAGGAAAGAAGCGAAGGGATCATGTCTTCAACAAAAAGAGAGGGCGATATACCCTGGGATGTGCACGCACTTGTATGATACCACGATAATATGGCGACCCAAAAAAAGGGGGATAAAAGCTTAGCAAAACATATGTAATCTTAATAATGCACGACTGCTATCAGTTTGAAAGCCCTTTTTTTTTTTTTTTTCCCTCCTCTCTCTTGTGTTAGTTGTTTTTGGAGATGAATAAGGGGTTGTCAATCATAGTCAGCACGCCAAGTCACTAAAGTGGGACGGCATTTGTGACTGTGCATGTTCTAGATTTAGGGTCGAAGTCGAGGGAATCTTTGGAAGAGATCTGCATCCGCTTCCAGATCCTCCCAAGGCGTTCCAGCGTGACAGTGTCACGCGACAGTGGATGTGTGGAGGTACACCCTGAAAGGACAAGTCGGCTTGAAGAAGCAATACAATAAATTTGAATGCAATTCGTACAAAGGCCATGCAGGATCTGGATGCTGAATCTGCCCAAAAAAAATTGGGAAGAACTTGCCGACAGCAGATGGCAAAAGGGGACCAGTGCTGATCTGTCATCCAGCATGGAATTAGCAAGTAAGAGCTTCAAGCACGACATGGGGCCGGGTGGGGCAAAAAGTGGTCCGATTTTCAGGGCTCCCGACAGCAAACTCGTCGGACGGCAGGTCACTTGTCAGCCCAGAACGACAAGCCTCGAGCTGAGACACAGCCACGAGCGGTCAAGATTCTTGGAAATACAATTACTCTGATTGGACGAGGGCCATCTTTTGCCCTGTGGTTCTGTGAGATTGGCCGGAACAGGTCCATGGGATTGTGGGTGGGTGAGTCGATGAACCCCCGGTACTTGCTTACCCGGTCACACGGTGCGATGGGGAAGCCTATCCAGGCACCGCACCGCTAGTTGGGGTTGATGATGAAAGATGGGCTGTTTATAAAGCAGCCTTTCCTCCCGCCCTTTCTGCAACCGCCGACACGCTATATTTATTACCGCCCTTTATACTACATCTTCTCAAGACCTGCCGTTTGGTATTCTCATCAGTTCAATCCAGTTTGCACTGTTCGACTTTGGACAGGATCTTTACTAAACACCGTCCCAAAACGTCGTTACTTGGCCAGCTTATACTTTTGGACGTCCACTTACACGCATCCCCGGCAACCGTTCGGACTCGACACAACAACAAACACACTTCTGAGAGCACTTCATCTCGACGCACACAAACCCGGTCTTCTTTAATTATATAGATCAGCTTCATCATCATCAACAACAAAGATGTCGCCCACATACACCATGTCAGCACATCTGTGCAAGACAATCGTCGAGTCTTGGCGTCAGACCAGACATTCCTCTCCAGAAGCCAGCCCACTCCCGTCTCCTCCCAGCAATACCTACGGCTCTTACTTCCCAAGATCGACTTCATCCTCTTCCCTCGAAAAGCGATCAATGGACGGCGGTGAACGACAAGAAACCTCGCCCCTTCCTCGTCCAGCTTCCAATTGGAGATGGGGTGGGAAATCCCACTAAAATCAGGGGGGAAAAGAAAGGCTTACGTTTAGCCGCTAACGATACGCCCCGGGAAGGGGGGGGTGTGTGTCGCATCGCAACATGTTGTTGTGTGTGTGAGAGTAGAAAGAAGGGATAGGGACACGAGGTGGGAAATTATAAGCGACCACACTCGAAAAAAAAAGCATCAACACCAACTTCT
The DNA here is from genome assembly GCA_033576145.1 of Cladorrhinum samala. Taxonomy (NCBI): domain Eukaryota; kingdom Fungi; phylum Ascomycota; class Sordariomycetes; order Sordariales; family Podosporaceae; genus Cladorrhinum; species Cladorrhinum samala. Next base: position 184,422 of record MU864979.1, read on the forward strand.
TTTCCCCCTTCACTCTCTTTGCATTTCTGTTGCACAACAGCCATACCAAGACATGAGCTGCGAGCAACCAGAAAAGGGAGGTAAAGGGAAATCCCTTAAAACGGAAATTCGGTCCGCTTGATCACACAACACACATACGACGCCAAGACCCTCACCACACCATTTTAAGGCGTTTTTTTCTGGGGTGTTGGTGTGTGTGTGTGTGTGTTGGGGCGGAAAGGGGGGGGGGGCCGTTGACAGTGAGCAATTGCATGCATGAACTTGCCAGCCTTTTTTTTTTTTTTTTCTCTTTTCTCTTCGAGGTATTTTTATTTTTATTTTTTATCATTTTTCAAGTCCGTTATTAGCATCATTATGGGAAAGCGAAAGCAATATTTGGGTACAAAGGGGGGGCAAACCCAGCTACCCAACAATACGAGGTAGTTCTTTTATGGGAAGGTTATAGCGGAGTCAATAAAGGCGGGTGCTTGTTTTATATAATCCATCAGTTTTTTTTTTTTAGTTTTTTTTTTTTTTGACACCAAATCTCACATCATATATTTTAATAATGTCGCCATTTCTTGACAATGTTTAGTTTTTGTCCTCAACGTTTTAAACCTATCTATTTCTCATCCTTTGCTCACCATGACTACTACACTATTAACAATCATACTTTTTGACTTGGTTGACATCTTTGACGTTCCAATTCTCCCCTACCCCGCGTAATAAATTAGAGAACACACACACCACAATGTTTTGTTTTGTTTTTAACCTCCATTGGGGACGGTTTTTTCGGTACCGACATTTCACTGACACAATATCGTACCACTGACGATGTGAATTGTATATAAGGTGGGTGGGCAGGTGAGTGGGAGCGATGAAACCATTACCCCCCCTTTTTTTCCTTTTAAACACCTACATGGTATCTAAAGTTTTTTTTTTTTTTTTTTTTTTTTTTTGTGTGGAAATAATAAAACTGGGGTCAAAGCAACGAGCCGCGAGCTTTCCTTTTTCATCGCAAAGCGGCGATTATCCAAGGCCACTCATTTTGCTTCCCTGTCTTGTTCGTCCTTGGAAAAAAAGGGGTGCGAAGGAAGAGGGGGGGGGGGAAAGGAGGAGATGATATGTAACCCCCACATCCCGAAGACACTTACGTGTAGTTTGTATATATATATATATATATATACATACCATACCTAGGTACCATACCTTACCTATACAGGTAATTAAATTTTTGCAGGTACGCAGCCCCGACAAGGAGAAATGCAAAAGCCTGGTTGCCCTTTTGCCGCTGCTGTTGCCGTTGCCGTTGTTGTTGCCGCTGCCGCTGCCGCTCCCGTTGTTGTTGTTTTTTTTTTTTTTTTTTTTTTTTTTTTTTAGGCTGCCAGTCATTTAAGCGAAGCCGGAAGGCCGCTGCCGTTGCCGCTGCCGTTGCCGCTGCCGTTGCCGTTGCCGCTACCGCGACCGAAACTGGGGAGTGGGTTTGAGTTGATGGAGTGTGGAGCTCCCTAAGCACTTTATTTTCCACTTGGGAAATATTAACTGTTTTGTTACTTTCGTACCAGTGAAGTTGCTGGAAAGCGGTCATGGTAAAAGGGGCACGGTAAAGAGCGGGGAAGAGGAAGGGGGAGGGGGGGAGAGAGAGAGGAGATAATAACAACATGTCGCTCACCACAGAAAAACTTCACAGTAGCTCGTTCAAAGTGAGTGTCCATATAGTGGGATCAGCACGCAGTGATACTAGGTGTATGTGGAGGGTTTGTTTCCGTCTTTGATATGTCTTTTATTCTTTAATACTTTTTTGTTCCAAGGGAAACAACACAAATATATATATCTATATCTGTATACAGCATTATGCCACCTAACGAATTTGCCATCGCAAGGAGAAACAAGTGGCTATCAGTAAAAGACGACCTTGCAACGGACACTACTTGATCATCATCTATCAAGTGGAGAGACAAGCACTCAAAGAGTTATTTATCGGTCGGCCCAGCAGCCGGTATTATCAAATCTCTGAAGGCTTCGACTCATCACTGACCCGCCATTGTAGTTGCATATGTATGCATATACATATGTCCTTCTGCTCGACAGGTCGAGGTCCCGCAGTCGTGGTTTTCCCCTCGTGGCAGAGCTATAAACACGACATGTCGAAGCGCATTTCATCTGATCATGTTACTGATATACGCAGCTATTGCGGCATCTGCGGCCAGGTGATTGGACCAATCGATGTCACGGGTCGGGTAGCTTTTTTTGGTTTCTCGAAGCTAGAGACACCATTAGCCACTTGATCAAACAAGCCACTTAAGCGATCAAGGAAATCGAACACCCCGTCTGATTACCTGGGGCTTGAGATTGGCAAAGGAGACATTGCTGCCTTTGGGGCTGCTGAGCCCCGGTTACAATCGTAAAAGATCAGCCCAGAAAACAAGTTGAGGGAGGAGGGAATTACTGATCCCTCTCGGGTTCAAAGAAAAGTTCTAGATGGAAATCTATGTTTCTATATCTTCGATATCTAATTAAATTCGGGGCCTCAAAGCCCATATATGATCTAAACCGCAACTTCCAAAGCTGCCGGGGGGTAAAAAAAAAGTATAAACCGCTTATATCCATGCTCAAATAATTCTCCAGAAACTCCTCGCTAATGAAATCTAGATCTCTCAGGGCAAAAACTCATCAGTGACCCAATGACTCAACACCACTTTACCTTCATACCAGTCTTCTCTCTCCACCCTCACGACAATGGCAGCATGGGAATGCCTCGCATCATGTATCCACACGTAATTCTTCCTCCAACCCAAGTTATCCAGCGCCTGGATGGCGGCAAACTGGTATGGCGCCAGCGCCAGCGTTGGGAAACCTGCACCTTCTTGGTCAACGTCGTCAATATATTCGTGTCTCGTGTCGGTGCCCATGTCCTCGAGCCCGTCACCAATCGCATCTTTCATATCCTTGATCAACGGGCTGAATGCTCGATACACTTTCACATCTACGCCTCCCTTGCCGGATTCATGAAGCTTGATCCTTGATGCGGATCTAACGGTCTGGACAGCTGAGTTGGCCAAGAAGGCCAGGATACCAATGGGGATTAGGACCGATAGTCCGAGAATCATGGGGATTCGTTTAATCCAGCTCCAAACCAGGTTCTCGGTAGTTGGTGGCTGAGCAGACAACTCCGGGGATGCGACTTTTTCGACCGGGTTTTCAGGATCCAGAATGATAGGTTGGTAGCCCTCCAGATAGTTGACCTTTACTTTGGACAAGTCAACGTAAGGGTCGGTCTTTGCAATAGCAGTGGTGTAGTAGACTGCGCTACGGTCCTTCACAATGTTTGCGTACAGCGAACGGCGCTTGAACTTGGCGAGACCGCACATGAAAATCGAGTTGGGATCGGCGAGCACGGCAACAAGCGGCTTCCCCGTGTCGCGGAACTTATCGATGCCAAAGAGCTGGCGCCCAGCAAGACAGAGGGTTCGTGCGCCGAGAAGATTCCATACGTGGTTGAAGTGGCCCAGGAGAGGGCTGCGGACTCCGAGAAAAGGGCTGGCGAACGCAGTAAAGTTCATGCATTCGAGGTTGTCAAGGTCTCCTTTGGCGTAGAGAAGACCAATGGCGTATCTTGCGACCAGCCCGCCGAGGCTGTACCCTGCTATGCTGAGCTTCTTGATCTTTCCGCCGCCCTGCTTGATCTTTACTAATTCCTCCTCGATTTCATGGCACACTCGCTCGCCGCCGGTTTCGATGCCGTCATAGGTGTAGGAACCGCTGTTGCGCTCGGTGATCAGGATATGCACCTTTTCGCCATGTTCGGCACGGAGGGCTTTCGCAATCGAGTGCATATGATGTGGGCTTCCCCATAGCTGCGAAAGCCGAAAGAATGGCGTTAGTGTTTGCTTGCGCCCAACCAGGGAACTTGGGACATTCCGAGACTCACGCCATGCACCAAGACAACGAGGTGATCCGCCTCGGATGTACCGCCGATGAAGTCAGCCATTGGTTTGCGCGTGGAGGTATAACAACAAAATTCGGATGAAATTGGATATTATTTGAGAATCAGATATGATACAGCGTGCTTTTTGAAAAAGGAGAATAATTAACAAGAAAGTGTCATGCTGACATATCTCGGGAAACTCAAACATTCGCTTTGATTCCGCGCGCATCGGGGGCGGCGCGGTTGGCCGTTACGCCCCCTAAAAGTGGCTCATACGTAACGGGATGATCGCCTGAACCCGTTTGCGCCAACAACCGGGATGTCCCTTAATCAGGTGCGGCTGGGCTGCAACGTCAGCACAGCGGGAACCTCCACTGCTGAACACAAACCTTACCCGGAGATAAGCCCTGCCTGCAAGATAAAAGAGTTTCTCCCAATTAGGAAAGAGGGAAAATGTTAACACTCATATACCTATTTACAACCAGCCTTCCTGTCTCGCCGCGCTCTCTTGAGCCCTCACTAGCTGGTCATGCACCGTGCAGTACCCATCCTCCTCGGTGGCAGGATAGTAGCAATACTGATCATGCCCGCTCGACCACCGAGGATCATATGAACACAAATGTCTCCCGCACAGCCGATAAGACGAGTAGTTCCTCGCCGGCAGCTCACATTCCTCCTTCGAGCAGCCATGCCTACTGCACACCAGTCCCCGATCCGCATACATATTGCACCTGCTTCTCTCCCTTCTGCCTCCTCCCCTCCACGTGCACAAGTGAGCATCGCAATATGAATACCCGCTCAGCACCTCCTCGGCGCAACCGGTTTCTATGTCGGTGCTAAAATGATTTTCAGACGTGATTCCAAAAATTGATCAGCTTTCCCGCTCTTGTTCTTCCTCTTCTCACACCTCATCTCAATCTCATCATGTATATGTATAGATATAATATATATATATATAAAGACGCATACATACCATCGATGAACCTCACAAAACCTGCTCCCGTGACTAGCCCAGCTCCCACACACCCCTTCGCTGGTTGACCTGCACAGCATCCCGCAGTGCACGATGCACCAATCCCACCCGGGCGCCTTCTGGCCGGGACACCTGTTCCCGTCCATGCTAAAAGCGTCGCAGTTGTACTTTTCGTGCTTCATGCAGTTCCAGCTCCCGTACTCGTTCGAAACGAAGCCACGAACGAGCCGCAGCGGCCGACCGAGGCATTGCTTCTTGCGTGAAGAGGTCGGGAAGGCGTGTCGGCAGAGGTGCTTGACGCAGACGGGCGGGCCGTGATTGTTTGGATAGATCTCCAGGGGGACGGGCCCGTCACAGGACCGGACCCCGGGGACGAGGTTGACCACGCAGGTGAACCTGTACTTGTATTTGCGTCTCGTTTTTGGTCTGATGAAGCAGGTTGGCATTTTTTCTATATTTTTCTTTTCGCCAAGTTGGTGGTAAGGCCTATATCAGGATCACAAAACAACTAAGAGATATCAGTGATGCTTCAAAGAAAAAAAAACCCCCCCAATACGCACTTACATGGCCTGTTTTGATGGGGGAAAACAAACCGAGGATTATAGGCGGGGAGGGGTTGGGAAGAAATCTGAAGCCCCCTAGAGGGGGCCATGTAAATGACGACGTGTTAGGCATACCGCGTGCCTTCTTTTCATATAAAATGCTGTGACATAGTGCCTTCGGCATCTTACCTTGCGTTGGACAGGAGGGCGGTTTGCCAATGATCTCAAGACACAGGTGTTTAGTCAACTCTATGTAACCGTTAGTCGTGAGAACACGAGGAGAAGCACCAAGTTCTAATTCACACCTGGACTAACTGACGGCAAGACGACATCAAGAGACAAGGGAAGAATAGCCGAACATGGCGACTAATGCTTATACGAATATTTGATAGAATGTCTATTCCATCGCCAACTGGCTTATTCTAAGCTTATAGTGATGATCCAACGATTTGCTGTGATTCAGAGTACAACGGAAAAAAAAAAAAGAAAAAGTAAACAAACGTGTCTCGCAAATGCGTCCAACCCAATATATATATCCCCTCCACAGAAAGCCTCATGTATAACCTGTATATCAGACGTTGTATCACCCACATGTATATGGGTATCCCCATATCCTGTTTCCATATCTGTTAAATCTTCTCAAGATCCCGCATCTATCCCCCCTCTAAAAAGCACGATACCTCAGAAAATAGACCGAAATCTATGTGCAATCCAGGTCGCAATCCAACTCACAAAGTCGATGTCCGCAAAATAACGCTCAACCTTCTCTCAAGAGGTAATAGGCAACACCTGCGACGTCGGCACATCCTCCCCTTTCCCCTTCTTCACCTTCCCTCTCGTGTTCAACCTCCTCCACCACAGCACCAGGAAACCGACCGAAAGCAGCTGAATAAAGAACGCAACAGTATAAAGCTTGACCTTCTTGACCAGTCCAACCTTGTCTGATTTAACCAGGTTCCCGCTCTTCCCCTTTGGTTGCGAGTAACGATCGCAAAGCTCCCTAAACTTTTTCGGATCATCCGTGATCACTCCATCGACTCCCTTTTTGATACTCCACCGCATCCAGATCTCCTCGTTCACGGTCCAGACGTACAGCTTTCTCTCGGCCCTGCGAATGGCCTTGATGAACTGCCCTCCTGCTGGCCCTACAAGACCCTGCTGCAGCAGGTTAAAGTTGACATTAGGGTACTTGGCTTCCGACAAGAAGCGGTGGGCGTAAATAAGTGAAAAGCCGATATATGCAATCGGGTAGCCGGGGAGGAGTGTGGCGGCGTGGGATATCCAGTTTTCCTTTTTCTGATGTTAGCATATAGGTGAAGCAAGAGCAGAACCTAAGGAGATAGGCCAAAAATTACATTCCACCCGCCTAATACTATACGCTGCTTCCACGGTCTGGTCGCGGGGACCGACTCGATAGTTTTGAGCAGAGCAGGTAAGAGATCCAGCGGGTCATCATCAATCTTGATATCCAACAGGAGCCATATCGAGTCTAGCTCAGGACGATCCGGTTGGGCGAGATAGTGTAGCAGGTCTGAGAGCCGGGCGAGAGGCACGTGAGGTTCCTGTTGAGTTCTGAGGGTAGACAGGTAGTGCCAGTCACAGTCGGCCACCTTCTTGTCTATGCCGAAGCATCGTTTGAGACTCGGATCCTGGTTTTTAGGGCGTTAATGGATATTATACTTCTATTAAATGGATTTCAACCCACCCCCCCCCCCCCCAACCCCGGAAAGCTAAGATGGGGTCTTTCAAGAAAGAGTAGCAAAGATATCATATATCACGAGATATCTCTCGTTCTTTTGTTCCTAAAAGACTAGACAGTAATGATTACTTACGTGGGACAGCACAACAACCCCATCTTTGGACAGATGAAGATCAGTTTCGAGGCCATCTGCTCCAACAGCTACGGCAGCCTCAAACCCGCGCATTGAGTTCTCCGGAAAGGCAGCCTTGTACCCCCGATGCGCGATGCATTGCGGAAGAGGCACATCTCCCTCACTTCCCGATATTGAGCCCGTGAAGGGAGCTGCGGGCAACGGGTGTAAGCGGACGGATCCTGTATCACTCCAAATTGACAGTTGTTCATGACGTACCTGCCGGAGTGGCGGACAGCTTCTTTTCGAGAAGCGGCATTTGCTCTCCCGTCATTTGTAAAGCCTTCTAGAAGGTCACCACCACGTTGTATTGGTCCGTGATTGGGTGGATAAGGCTAGAGTTCATGGGAGATGGAAGATGCACGGATAAAGTCCACGTCTCCAAATAGTTACAAGATAAGACCGGGTTGCAGGTTACCTTATCTAACAAGCACAGACCCGACGTCAAGACAATCGTGATTACTCTGTTGTTGTAGTGTTTAATAAGATGCAAGATGTCAGGTGTCTCGTGGACAATGTGAGTTGGGGATGGGAAGTGGGGAGCATGGGAAGCTCGGCACTTTCAGCACCCCTAACCCCGCTGAAAGCAAGGCATATTGTGCCAAGCACTCGGGGATAGCACCGGGGGAAAAGATAGTGGGAGCAACCCCCCCCCCTTTCCACTAACATTTGCCATGTGTACATGTACGCACAGTGGCGGATGGGCCTTTTTGGACAAGTGACATCTCAGCCCCAAGAACTAAGGACAAGGTAGTTTACTTGAAGAATCTCACCGTCACCACCACCGTGCACCGTGCACCGTCACCTTCACCCGTCATCGTTTCCGTCCCAGTCGCCGTTCAGGTTTGGAGAAATACGGATGGAATACCTCCAAGCTACCGCTTCTGGTTCCATCTCCCGAACGTTGTCCCCTACAACAAAATAGAAAAAGATTACTTTTGGTAACCTGTCTCTCACGACACACCCTCTTGCTTTGAAAATGACCAATCCGACGAACCTCACAATTTAAAACCAAAAAACTTAGCAGAACAAAACATATTGATCCCTCATGGCTGCAAGGAACTGCTTCCCCAACTCTCCGTTTCCATGGATTTAGCCTAAATAGCTACCCACGCGTACACTTTTTGCATCTCGAGGTACGTCGCATACGGCTATCGGAAAGGGTTTAAAAATGAACATCGCGTGGAACGTTGAACCTGTTGTCCCGTGTGGCACTTTTGTTTGCACCACCACCCGCATGAACAATGAAGAAAAAAACTTCCAATGTGCATTTTCGGAAATCTTGAAAAAAATTAAAAAAAAATTAAATTACTTTTGTTCCTGGTTTTAAATAACCTTCACCACACACCTCATTTAAAAACAGGTACATTACATACCAATGAAGTACAGTACAGTTTCTCTCCTTTACCATCCTAACCCCCCTTCCCCTCCAATCTATAGCGGTTTGCTTGCCTACTGTGATATATCCCTCCCTATCTTCACTCAGCTTTTGTCCGGATAATTAGAACTTACCAAACGAAAAGGAAGTAAAAAATTCAAAAGAAAATAGTTGCGGTTTTAAACTCGTTATGGTGATGAATCGCCAACCTACCAACCCCCCCCCCCCCAAAAAAAAAAGGTACAGTACCACAAACCATTAATAATTTTACATTCCAAACGTTTGTATCCAAAAACTCTCGTACCTTCCTTCACTCATTCTTCCTCTATGCTATCTAGTTCTGATGATATAAACCGGCCTTTGCTCGTCACTTATTAAATTGCTCTACATATTGTATATACCTACCACTTACACCGTACCACAAGTACTGGTACTTACATACCTTACACAAGGTACCTACCCGAGCTACCATACCCATCCCTACCTAGTACATACAATACATTTTCCTCTCCTCGACCCGAAATGCCCAACAACCCACCCACCTCGCTCGCCTATTGCCTAATTATGCAGTGCCTACCAATGCAACCATACCAAACTCAAAACTTTATCACTGCAAAGTTACAACAAAGTTACAACAAAGTTACAACAAAACTTTGGTCCAAAAGAAGATAGCTTATTTTAGGGAAAAATAGGAAAGAAAAAAAAAAGAAAAAAAAAAAAGAAGAAGAAGCCCACACCCACTGTGACCAACTTATCCCACTTTGTGGGGTAAAAACCCACATTTCCTCACCACGTCTGGTGCAATTCAGGGGTGGACCTAGTTCAAATGCTTCTCCGTTTTTGTGGTGCCTCATGTTTTCGTTGTTCGCTCTCGGAATCACGAGATCGCACGAAGCGCCGAAGATCGCGATGATACAAGTGGGGCGGCGGTGAGTGAAAGCTTGAAGATCCATAGTGACCATCTAGTGTTTGTGTGGTGCCCGCGTGATGGTTCTGATCCTAAAGAAGAAAGAACCTTCAGAAATGCTGGCCTGGGGGCTTGCTTGTGTTTGCACGTAAAAGGGAAAACCCCAAAGTTGAAAAAGAAATCAAGTTCAAAGTTTGGACTTTTCTGCTGTGAAAAGATAACTCTTTCTCCGTTGCTTCCAAAAAGTAAAAACCCGACCATTTTCACAAAAAAATTACCCCAAAACAGAAGAAAAAGAACAAAAAGAAAAATAAAAGAAAAAAACCTGCTGCTCTGTACTCCTGGCTGCTTAAACCTGATCCAACCCGTCCATACCGTACTACCCTCACCCGTTCGCCTCACACACCACTAGATCATGGCTGTACCGTAACCCCCCTTTTTCGTGACCACCCCAATATAAACAAGGTTTCCAATGAGCCTAAAATCCCAGCCAAAGAAAATCCAATATCCAAAAACAAAGAAAAGACCAAGCCCAAAGATTTCCTTTCCGTTTCGTCAGATACTCTCCAAAAAGAGGTTTAAACCCAAACGGCAAGCCATAGTAGAACGCCAGAAGGCAAGCATCGAAGTCACCTTCTCCCACTTCTGCGCCATACTCCATCATAACCACCAGGTAATTCTTGTAAAAAAAAAAAAAAAAAAAAAAAAAAAAAAAAAAAAAAACCCCCCCCAAAAAAAAAAAAAAAACAAACAAACCAAAAAAACGTGAAACCCAAGTTTTTGTCCGTTATTCCCAAACCCCACCCGCAATACAAACAACCAAGGGGGCGGGCAAC
>MU864980.1:0-38460 GCA_033576145.1 Cladorrhinum samala
AAAAAACAAAAACAACCGCAAAAAATTTTTTTTTTTTTTTTTTTTTTAAAATTTTTAAAAACATCCCCACAAAGGTTTTTTTTTTTATTAAAAAAAATTTTTAAATTTTTTTTTTTTTTTTTTTTTTTTTTTTTTTTTTTGGAATTCAACTTGGTTGTCGGTTTGTGGTGCGCAGTATTGGCAACAACTTCTTGTCTTCCCATTAGCAATGACTACTACCGGAGGCGATGGCCGATCACTGACGTTGATTGCTGGCAGAAATTTGGACTGGCTAATGATGGCCCGTTGTGATGATGGCAATCTCGTCCCCGCGCCATGATTGTGAGCCAGAACCGTCTAGGTAATGCTTATGGCAAGCGATCATCGAGTACCCACACCGAGTAATGAATGACATTCTCCCCTTTTTGAACAAGGCTGATGAGACCAGCAGTATTGTGAACTCTGATTATGAGAAAAAAGGCATCCCCCCAAAACCCCAACGCCACATCAATCACATGCTAAAACCAAACTACAGACATCCACCACTCCGCCTTTTTCCCAAGAAAAAAAAAAACCTAATGCATAACCATGAGACTTAACGACCCCCAACAACTCTATTTCTACCCGCACCCTTAGCAGCATAAACCCTAGCATCCGCCTCCTCAAGCACCTCCCTCCCCCTCCTCTCGATCGAATCCGCAACCCCGATACTAGCAGTGACCCTCAACTTCTTTGCAATCTTTTCCCAAGTTGCCGCGTCCTGGGCGATGGAAGCGCACAGCCCGTCCAGGATTCCCTTAGCTTGGCTAGCGTTCACCCCCTCGATGATCAGGGCGAACTCCTCGCCTCCCCACCGGAACGCGTGGCACTTTGCCCTGGACTTTGCTGCAAAACCTCGCAAGATGCCTCCGAGAGCTTTGAGCACCGCGTCGCCTACCGTGTGCGAATAATCGTCATTGATTCTCTTGAAGTGATCCAGGTCCAGGATGGCCATGGAGAACAACGCGTTGCCCGGCATCAGGAGTTTCGTAAAGACTGCTTCGAACGCTCTGCGGTTGGGCAGACCGGTTAGGGGGTCTTCCCTCGCTTGTCGCTGGAACCTGACGACGCGGGCCTGGAGCGCTTGCTGCTCGAGCTTCATGTTGTTGACGTTTGAACGAAGGGCAGGGACGAGTGAGCTGAGCGCCGAATTGAGCTGCTTGATGTGGGGTAGCTCGCCTTGGAGGAGGGCGAGATGGCGCTTGGGATCGGGTTGCTGACTTGCTAGGGTGCGTTCGACCGTTTGAAGGTGCGGAAGGAGGTTTTGCAGGATGGCTAGGTCGGAGGTGAGGACGGCGATGATCATGTCAGCGGATGATGAGTCCAAGTCTGAGTTGGTGCGGGATGGTGTTGGTGCTGGACGAGCGGTAGCCGATGCCCCGGCGACCGTACGCTGGAGGGTCGTGGACTGAGCGGCTGGACGTAGGGGGAGCTGATTGTTGGCCGGCTGTCTTCCAGCTTGCTGAGGAGTACGGGAGCTCATGTTGAATGTTGAAAGATAAGTCTAAAATAAGAAGAAGGCTGTTGAGGGATCCTCAGTCAATGAGAGTGCGTTTTTGGACCTGAGAAGTTGACAGTAGATACAAGCGAGCTAGGTTAAACCAATGCAGATAATCTGGTATTTTTCAAGCTGACCGTTTTACTCATTTTTCATATATTATCAAGAATGCATTACAAAATTGTCGATGGTTGGGAATATATACCTACCCGACTTGACGTCTCTGCCCTCTGACAACGGAACCAACGACCAGCCGCAGTAAACGACCTACACTGCTATCTGTGTGTACCAAAGATCCAAATAGGTCCATTTTTTTTGGCGATTTCATTCGTCCGACTACCAACGTGAAATGCGTGGTCTTGCTCATAGGCTGGTAACTTTTGAACCGGACCACGAAAACAATCCCCAAACTCTACAAGACTATGATATGGGTCGGCTTGAGTTTCAACTCCAGGTCCAGAATTTCCGAGGATTCGTCTTACAGCCGACCGGAGTCCGAATGCGTGATCAAGCTCGCCAATTGGCGGACGTTGTCTCGGTCGAGATTTTGGGTGCCAAGCTGGGGAGATGACCGAAGGCACAATTGTTGTTGAGCCACGTAATATATGGTAGATGCCGGAGTGGTTTTGGATCGGATTGATGAAGGAAGGTCAGGAGAGAATGGAAATGCTTTTTTCCATCCTTTGACTTTCTTTCTATGCTTGTCTCCAAGATTTTCCATAAAAGGCCTGCAATATTAGCGCTTGCACAGCATTTGATTCATCTTTTGATGTAAAGTCTCAAGATGTTCCTGATACCCATCCGTGATAACTTGGTTGTTATTAGCAAGGGCAAAAATAAAGTGGAAAAAGACCTTGGCCGAGCTGTCTTCGGACCAACAGCTGCTGGGCCCCGCTGACGGCCCGGCTTGGCGGCCCGGCCAATCATTTTGCAGCAAGCCATCGGACTCCCCGTTCCGCCCTCTTTTCCTCCAAACACTGCTTGCTGTCCTCGATGGACTTTATTACGATGCTATGGCAGGAGGTCAAAAGTCCCGGGTAGGCGCGCCGCCTTCGACCACGCTTGTCCTCGACAATGGCGCCGACACCATCAAGGCTGGCTTTGTGACGTCCGACCACACCGACGAGCCAAGGCGAATTCCAAACTGCATTGCGCGCGACCGCCACCACAAGACGTACGTCGGGGCCGAGCTGGAAAAATGCAAGGACTTTGGCGAGATCGGCTTTCGCAGACCGGTAGAGAAGGGATTCATCGTGAACTGGGAGGCGCAAAAGGAAATCTGGGACCGCTCCTTCTTCGATGACAAGGCACCGAAAAAGTGCAACCCCTCCGAGACGCGACTGATCCTTGCAGAGCAACCGAATTCTCTGCCGGCGCTCCAGGCGCACTGCGACCAGATAGTGTTCGAAGAATATGGCTTTGCAAGCTACTACCGCGGCATTGGCCCGGCCTTCAACGCGTACCAGGACATCCAGGCCATATTTCACACACCGAGAACTCCGGATACCATCGTCGATGTGCCCGCCGAGATCATTCTCCTGATCGATTCAGGATACTCGAGCACAACGGTGACGCCGATTCTGCGAGGCAGGCCTCTGCAACAAGCAATTCGCAGGCTCGATGTCGGCGGGAAGCTCATGACAAACTACCTCACACGACTCCTGTCTGTTCGACATTTTGACATGCGCAACGAAACATACGTCGTCAACGAGATGAAGGAAGCTGCCTGCTTTGTTTCTTTGGACTTCAAAGGCGACCTCGAAAAGACTTGGAAGGGAACTAGAGGCGATCTACGCGAGGAATATCGGAGCGGCGCTGGAATTGCCAGAGATTACATACTGCCTGATTCCCATACCCGATTCCACGGCGTCCTCCAGGAATACGAGCCAGGGGCTTCCTCGCGCGCCAGGAAGGGATCGCTAGTTGCCGACGACATTCTGACGTTGCGTAATGAGCGCTTTGTCATTCCTGAGCTGCTCTTCCACCCCAGTGATATCGGAATGCGGCAACCCGGTCTTGCCGATTTGGTGATGCAGTCCCTTTCCGCCTTGCCGCTAGGACTTTGGCCAGGACTGTTAGCCAACATTGTCGTCGTAGGCGGGAACGCAAAGCTCGACAACTTCATACAGCGTTTACAGATGGAGCTTTTGGAGAGGGTGCCAGACGAGTGCGTGGTTCGCGTCGCCCGCCCGGAGGACCCCATCATAAGCACCTGGCTCGGCGCCGCCAAGCTCGCCAATCACGAGCACATCCAACGTTTGGCCGTTACGAAGCAAGAGTATGAAGAACACGGAGCTGGCTGGTTGGCTCGCAAGTTTGCCGCCGGCCTTGGGCTGGACGAAGGGCTTTAAATTTGCGGGGAGAATATCTGAAAGTGAAAGTGATATTCTTTCCCTTGAGTTATGAACAGGCGCAATTCTTAAGCGTTTGGATCCACACCCGTATCAGTGCGAATCTGCCACATCAACCCTTGCTCTGCACGGAATTCGGACAAGATCTGTAGGTTTTCTGTTGCTTGCTTAATTGGTTCGCAGATTTAAACTGATGAGGTCAGGTATAATGGTGCGCAAGACTGCAAAGTCATATAGTTACTGTTGGAGGACACTGGCAAACTGGTCCAAAGATGCCCAGGTTACCATCAGTCGTGAGTTGATGTGTTAGTGGGATCAAGGACCACTCAAAAAGTCTCCAAGTCCCAATAAGATATTAGCAAAATTGGACTCGACATTGAATCTGTCCTAGAGTAATTGTTGTTGTTTGATCAACGGAAAATGCCACCCCTGCCACTGACGTGCCTGTGCCAGCCCAAATTCGACTTGTAATAACTTCCCGTCAGCGCCGTCATGGGATTTTTTTTTCTTTTTCTTTTTTATTTTTCTTTTTTTTCCCTTTTTGGAGGATGGGGGGCGCTGCGGGGCATTTCGATCCACACTGGACTTTTTTTCGGGGCCGCCGTCGCCTTCTCATTGGTGCGCGCTGCCCCAAAATTGTAAGGCGTGCATCAGGTTCGTGCTACGACGAAGAAAGGTTCCTCTTTTTTGACCTTCCCTTTCCCGCCCACACTTCTTAAGCCAAATCGCCATCTGAGACGGACGGAAAAAATACGCAACCAGTTCTGGCGCTACTACATTTCTCCCATCGCCAGTTCTGGCATTCTCAGCTCCGAACTTTGCAAAAGCACTTGGCCGGAACGCGATCACTAACCATGTCGTACAATTCAAGATACCCGCCCAGAGGTGGTCAACGATCATCACCACGCGACTCTCGTGATCGTGGTGACTATCGCGACAGCCGCGACCACTTCTCCCCACGCCGCGATTCCGGGAGAAGTAACAGGGACTCGGGAGACACTTTTCAGCGCTCCAACCTATCATATTCCGAGCGGAATCGATACGAGCCACGCAACTCAAATTTTGCACCCCGGTCTCAGCAACCACCACCGCCTTCCTATGATGCACCTCCGCCGCCGCCGCCGCCTGGTGTCGATAGATATCAGATGCCGCAGGGTGACTTCACTTTCCGTGCTGACAAGCCCGCGGGGGTTCAAGACCTAGACTCATACCGCCCTGACCAACGTGGCCGCCGACATCGCAACGAGCGCTCAAATCGTGCATCCTATCCGTCGCGGAATCACAACGGCGACCGACCGCATCGCGGAGGAGGTAGGGTTGAAGGCAGAAGGCCGTGGCGCCCATTCGTGGCTGCTGAGCGAGAACTCTTGCGCACCGATCACAATACTGGGGAAGAGGTGGAATACTTTGACCCGAATGCGGGAGCCACTTTCCGGAACCTCGATGAGCTTTCGGACAGCGAAGAAGCCGAGATGGATATCTCTGGAGACGAGGAAGAAGAGTCCGCCGAGCCTCTGCACAAGCGCGCCAGGCTTTCGGGTCTGAATTCCGCCGTCGAAGACTCCGTGCCCAAGTGGTCGAACCCTGATCCCTACACGGCGCTGCCGCCAGAGACGGCGACCGCCACTAAAAAGAAGGACGTTGTGCAGCTCATCCGCAAGGCGCGCGTTCAGGCCAAGGAGATCAGAAGATCCCTTCCTGGCGACGCTGCTGACTTCATCTCCCTAGACTTTGACGAGAGTGATCACAGCGAGGGTGAGGACGTGCTTGTGATTCACGACTCGCCTGCGGATGACCTCCAACCTGCTGTGTCGGCCTCGGACGATGGCCAGCCTGCTTCAAAGCAGACCAAGATTCCATTCCTTATCATGCCTGACCCTGCAACTTCGGCGCTGGGAAGCCGCAAGCGCGCTCACGATGACCGAATCAAAGTGCCACACACCAGGATGAAGAAGCCGGCCAAGGCACCTTCAGGAGGGTTGATCGTCCCAGAGTGGCAGCCGCTTCCCAACCTTACGCCGACTCCCTGGATCCGAGGAGACCACTCCCAGGCCAAGGGCCCACTAGTGTGGTAAGTTTATTCTGAACTAGGCCGGTACATCAGAACCTGGCAGCTAATCTGGGCACGATTATCAGGCTCCACAAGGAGATTGTCGATTTTTTTGACTACATCAAGCCACGGGAGTTTGAAGAACGTCTCCGGGCCGAGCTGGTTCAGGATATGAAGGCCTTCTGCAGAGATGCCTACAGAGATGCCGACATTCATGCCTTTGGCTCGTTCCCATCCGGCCTTTACTTGCCGACAGGCGACATGGACTTGGTTATGTTGTCTGAAAGGTTTGTGGATCGTGGTATAGCCGTTTACAGCACCAAAAAGGCGCTGTTCAGGTTTCGAGACCTGTTAAAAGCCAAACATATACCGTGGCAGGGAGACGTTGAGCTCATCCTGCACGCCAGAGTGCCACTGGCAAAGTTCATTGATCGCAAAACAGGGCTCAAGGTTGACGTGTCGTTTGAGAATAGCACGGGACTAAACGCGATCAAAACATTTTTGGGTTGGAAGGAACAATATCCGGGCATGCCGGCACTGGTGACGTTGGTCAAACACTTCCTTTTGATGCGTGGGCTCAATGAACCTGTCAATGGTGGCATCGGCGGCTTCTCTGTCATTTGTCTTGTGGTAAGCATGTTACAGATGTCGCCCGAGGTGCAAAGCGGAGCTCTGGACACAACCCATCATCTCGGAGAACTCCTGATGCGTTTCTTTGATCTTTATGGCAACAAGTTTGACTACGAAAACGTTGCGATTCGGTTGTCCCCGCCTGGTTACGTTCCAAAGGTCAGTCGAGCAGCATTCTGTCCCCTACGCCCTGTCTCCACGCTAAATTTTCAACAGGACCGAGTCCATAATCTCACGTATAGGAACTATAACCGTCTTTCCATCATCGACCCCAACAGTGCGGACAATGACATATCTGGCGGCTCCAGCAACACGCCCTTAATCTTGTCAGCGTTTTCTGCTGCGCACCGAGAGCTCGCGGATCGCATGAAGCAGTTGGCCGAAGATCCTCAAAAGAACAGCGGGAGCATACTCGAGGTGATCATTGGCGGCAACTACACAAGCTTCGAGGAGCAACGAAACTATCTAGAATCGTTGGCCGAACGCACCGATATCATACCCTCATACGAGCAAGTCCCCATCCAACATCTCCAGTCAGGGCAGTCGGGGTCTCACTCCCGGTATCGTGATAAGACCAGGGGCCGGAGACGAAGATCATAGACTTGACATCGTTACGACTTTGATGATGGTGAATTTAACGACATGCGCTGTACGACTACTCGAAACAAAAGTATATTTTTTGGACCATGCGGTTTTTTTTTTTTTGGGGTGGGCGGCATCACGGAGACAAACCTACGCAACCTAAGATGGCAGCACCTGGAGTTGGTTGCTCTTGCAAGGGATATTTTGATACCCTGCATCTTTAAGGTTGACCTTTTTTTTTTTTTTTTTTGGGCTCTCTTTCGCTCCTCCCTTCAGGTTATATAGACACGTTTGATGATTGATCACGAGGCGATGCATCACTCACCGCAGGCTCACCCCGATTTGTAGTATAGAGATGTTCGAGAAGAGATGTGTGGGCAACATTGTCTCGATTCGTGTTATCGAGAGTATTTCGTGTTGCAGCACAGAATCCCCTCAAACCTTGTCAAGACTATTCGAAGACGGTCTCGACTTTTCTCCCATTCATAGGTGGCCGAGTTGGCTACTTTAATCCAACCATTGTTTTTCCGTCTTTCGGCACTCTTTTAACACATTCCCTCTAATTACTTGTGACTAACCTTGACAGGGCTCGGATTATATTCACCGCGCTCACGTGGTGCGGTGATAAAAGCTGACATATCATTTCAGCAGATTTTTTTTTTTTTGGCTCTTAATAGTCGGTCTGAATATCAGCTACCGTCTAGTGATTAGAGGCCGCTGCTTGACAGCAGAGGAACTAAGTATGCTTCCCCTTCCACCCCCCATTCTTTTCTCACTGTGTGCAACGCTCCATGTGTTGCTGCGGGGAGGATCTGGGGCTAGGAGAGGGTCTAGGCAGATCCAAAACCGGAAAATGGTGAGTTTGAGATCAACATCGGAACTACTTTTCTTTTTTTTTTTCCCTCGACCCCACATTCTTGGGAATTGACCTGTGACGGCGGCGGGCTTGTGAGGAGGGAAGTCACAAAAAGGTTGCCGAGATGGTGTGCCCCTGTGCTCATCGAACAGGGATGATGCTTTACCTGTCGGTGGATAGCGTGCCAAGATTCAACGGTTTGCCCCGCCCAGCCCACAGTACGTAGCGTGGGGAAGAGAAGGGGGGGGGGGGAGAGACTGGGCAGGCTGGGCATTTGACCCCATCTTGTGATTTCTTCAGGCCTCAAAAATGGTATCACAACACACTTGAGAATCGACATATACATTAACGAGGCATAACGATCTCATATTTTATGCATGCCGCTCTATGCGCGAGTCACGCTCACCCATGTTGACCTTGAATACCCTTTTTTTTTTTTTTTTTTTTTTTTGAGCTCTCTCTTCCATCAACAGTGTTAATAATCTTTGGGCTCAGATACCAGAGGCTCTTCCTCGCACGGTGTATATTTTCCGGTTGGTTGCAGTAGACAAAAACAAAGAAAGAAAAAGAAAAATGCTTGGTTCCACGAGCTCTCCCCCTCCCTCCTTTGCTACGTTTCGTTTTGTATTTCCCACCTGATGGCTTCAAAGTTTGGAAATCTCCATGGTAAGATATGGTGGGATCGTCCTTGGGCCCGCATTGAAGACTACCTCAAAGGTCAAATGCAGCCGAACATCCACGGTAATCATTTTCTCCACCAGCCGGTTTGTTGCTTTACCTTCCTTTCTTGGCATCTGTGACATATATACATACACACACACCCACAAACGAGAGGTTTTAAGCTTTGTGACTAAAAAGAACTTTATCGCCCTCATTTAAGTGAAGGTTCCCTTCTTGTGGCGAGCTAGCAGTGTATTTGTTTGGCCTGACAACGAACAACGGCGGGGGGGATAAACTCACATCAATGAGAGCCTCTCGGTGATCCATAATAAACAGACAACATGTTAACCATTTGATGGTTCACCAACATGCAAGTTGATTCTAGCTGGAGAGTTACGATCGGGGAGGTTGCAGCAGCATGAGACAGCAAAAAGATGAACGAGAAACATTTTGTTTCCGCCCAATCAAGAGGCCACCTCAAGCCGCGATAACCTTAATTGCCGTTCGGGATCCCTGCTCTTCCATCACCACCCGTCTGTCCACTGATGGGACGGCAGTATGTAATTAGTCTGTATATTGATAATCTGCAGGTAACATCCCCCCCCCCCCTCTCGCCCGGGCTTGCTACCTTGACCTTGGGAGGGGAATTTGGACAGCACTGATACGTACAAGAAATCGGGCCGGCTATCGAATTCTTTACTAAAGAAAAAAAAAAAGGTTTCTTTCGGGGATGTCGGGTTCCCATATTGCTGCTGTAATCCTTGAAGTTGCATTTCGAACCCCAGAATCCCGGGGCCAGCACCACCGTTCGGCCGTGCGACCTCAAGCAAATCAGTCATTGCTCGTTCGCGTGAACTGATGAATGGACCCTTGTCCCGTTCAAATAATTTTCTTTTTTAAAAGGAAAAAAAAAAAATCATGCCTGCTCCACTGCACTGGATGAGAAGGAACAATCGAGTTAACCTCGGTGTTACTTTTTGAGGAACACCTCCCCCCCCCTCATCCCCCCAAAAAAACATGATAGTTTGCAAATTTCATATTACCTGCATCTTCCCCTCTTTTTTCTCGAGACTTGACGCCTCATGATCTGAGGTCGTATGTATCACCTTCTCGTTACAGCAACAAGAACGTCATTTTGGTACTGTAGCTACACGCCCCCTCCCCCCCCCCCCTCCCTCACACACACAACCACTTCTGGCCCTCTTCAGAACCCTATATCTTTCCAGGTCTACATACGGACACCTTGGACTCTGGTCGATCCAAAACCCCGTCCGCTAATTACGCTTTGCCTCGGGAAGAATTGCGCCTGGCCCAGGCACCCATCAGGTCAAAATGTATCAGGCGTCGTCAGTCTACTTCATCTGCTCCTTCGCAGCCATCGGAGGCGGCCTGTTCGGCTTCGACATCAGCTCCATGTCGGGCGTCCTCGGCACGCAGGCCTACAAGAGATACTTCAACAACCCGGTCTCGTACGCTCAGGGCGGCATCACGGCCGCGATGCCCGCCGGCTCGCTGGTCGGCAGCTTGGTCAGCTCCTTCCTCGCCGACAGGTACTCGCGCAAGGTCGCCCTGCAGGTCTCGTGCGTGCTGTGGATCGTGGGGTCGGTGATCATGGCCGCGTCGCAGAACGTTGGCATGCTGTGCGCGGGGAGGGTCGTGTGCGGCCTCTGCGTGGGCATCGCTTCGAGCGTCGTGCCGGTTTACCAGAGCGAGATCGCGCCCAAGGAGATCAGGGGGAGGGTGGTCAGCTTGCAGCAGTGGGCTATAACTTGGGGAATTTTGATAAGTTTTTTATTTTATTTTATTGTTATTCACATGTCATTTCTTCTTTTGAAGGGCTTCGCTGACAATTTTTTGCCCTTTTTCCCCCTTTTTACATTCAATATTTTATTCAGTACGGGTCGAGCACGGTTGGAGGAGGTGCGAATGATCCTAACCAGCCCGAGTCGGCGTTCCGCATCCCTTGGGCCGTGCAGATGGTGCCCGCTATAATTTTGCTTGTGGGACTGTTCTTCTTCCCTTATAGCCCGCGGTGGTTGGCGTCCAAGGATAGGTGGGAAGAGGCGCTGCAGGTGCTTGCGAGCCTGCACGGCAAGGGGGATGTCAACCACCCCAAGGTGTTGGCTACGTATCAGGAGATCGAGGAGGCGCTGAGATTCGAGCGTGAGCAAGCGGTTTCGTCCTTTAAGGCGCTGGTCGAGCCTAGGATGCTGAAGCGGGTGGCCTTGGGCATGTCTATTCAGATGTGGAGTCAGCTTTGCGGGATGAATATCATGATGTGAGTACATTATTTTCTGTTCTAAATCTTTTACGCAAAAGAACATTTTCCGAAGGAAAATTCCAGGCCCTCTTTACCTCTGAGCTGTAACACTGACACCACCTGAACCCAAGGTACTACATCGTCTACATAATGGAAGGAGCCCAGATCGCCTCGCCCCTAGCGACAGCTTCGATCCAGTACGTCATAAACGTTGCCCTCACCCTCCCGGCAATCGTCTACCTCGACAAATGGGGCCGCCGACCTTCACTCCTGCTCGGATCGTTTGGCATGATGTCCTGGCTCTTCATCTCGGGCGCGCTTCAGCAATACTACGGCCAGCCAAACACGGCAGAGACGCGGACGCCAAACAACTCTGATATCACGTGGATAGTCAACGATAATCGTCCCGTCAGCTCAGCAATTGTTGCTTGCTCCTACCTCTTCGTTGCGACGTTTGCCACCACTTGGGGGCCGGTTTCTTGGACCTATCCTGCGGAGATCTTCCCGAGCAAGATCAGGGCTAAAGCTGTTTCACTTTCTACTAGTGCTAATTGGTGAGTTGTATTCTTTTTTTTTTTTTTTTTTTTTTTTTTTGTTTCCCTCTCTTTTGTTTTGCTTTTATGTACTGATCATGCTTCTTCGTTTTTACGGTTTTGCTGACGTGTGACAGGTTCTGGAACATGGTGTTGGCTTTTGCCGTGCCGCCTTTGTTGACAAATATCAACTACAGTATGTTTTGACTTTGCCGACTTTCCCCATAGCTCCAAAAAGCTGACAGTGTTGGTTATCAAGGAATGTACTTCATCTTTGGAGCTTTCAATGCCGCCGCCCTGGTTCATGTGGCCTTGCTCGCCCCCGAGACCAAGGGATATGCGCTCGAAGAGATGGATGAGGTGTTTGATTCTGGCCGACCGGCATGGAAGAAATACAAAAAGTCGAATAGGTTGGAGGAGTTGGAGAGACAGATCGAGGCTGGAAATTTAAAGGTATGTTCGGGAACTATGTAACGAGAACGAGAAAACACGGCGCCTGGCTGACGATGATGTGCTTTTTGTAATTGCAGGTTTCTGTTCCTGGAGGAACTGGGCAAACGACAACGAACACGGGGGTTGACAGCAACCCAGCTACGAAGGAGGTGGCAGTCAATGAGAAGAGGACGGAGTTGTAGGATGGTGCCACATTTTGGTTCTTTACAGGATCTTGCCCTATGTGTTTATTGGTCAATTATTGGTGGTTTTTGGTCATACATATTGAATGTATCTAGTGAAATGAAATCATCACCCAAAATAAATCTCGGCATTTGCTTTTATCTAGAGTTTTTTTCTTTTTTTCTTTTGATACAACAGGTTCCCAAATCTAAGAATGTCCCTGAATGGCCTTGGGCTGATACAGCTCCTCCAAATACTTCTCCTCCTCGTCGGTCAAGACCTTCTTACCAATCGCAACCGCCTCGTCCAACCTCTTCTCGCTGCTGAACCCGATGATGGGGCTCGTCACGCGCTTGTTGATCCACGCCAGGGCCACGTGGGAAATGGGCCACTCGTGCTTGTCGGCAATCTCAATCGCCCTCTTGATGATGGTCAGGTCGGGCTCGACGGTCCCGTGCGAGCCGGGCTGGTTGTCCTTCTCCCCTTTGCTCCTGGCCGTCTCGCCAAACACCTCGGGCCGCCTGGCCAGGTGGCCCCTGCAGAGCGGCGCCCAGGGGATGATGCCGACGCCCGTGTCGTTGCAGAAGCGGTTCATCTCCCTCTCCTCCTCGCGGTAGAGCAGGTTGTAGTGGTTCTGCATGCTCACAAACTTTGTCCAGCCGTTCCTCTCGGCGACGAACTGCATCCGGGCGAACTGGGTGGCCCACATGCTGCTGGCGCCGATGTAGCGGACCTTGCCCGACTGGACGAGGTCGTGCAGCGCCTTCATCGTCTCCTCGATGGGCGTGTCGGGGTCGAAGCGGTGGATCTGCAGCAGGTCGATGTAGTCGGTGCCCAGCCGCTTGAGGCTGGCCTCGACCTGGTTGAAGATGGCCGCGCGCGAGAGGCCGGCCTGGTTGACGTAGTCCTTTGACTGCGTCATCTGCTTGGCGAAGAAGTAGGCCCTCAGCTCGGGCTCCTCCCCGACGGCCCAGAAGCACTTTGTGAGGATGACAACCTTTTCGCGCGGAATGTTGTACTTTTTCAGGGCCTTGCCGACGATCACCTCGGACGCGCCGTTCGAGTACATGTTTGCCGTGTCCCACGTGTTGAGCCCGCGGTCGTAGGCGGCCTTGAGCAGAGGCAGGGCCTCGTCCTCGCCGATGGCCCAGTCGAGGGACTTGGGGTCGCCGAAGCTCATGCACCCAAAGATGGGCACAGAGACTTTGAGTCCGCTCTGGCCGAGGCGGCGGTACTGCACCTTGGTGTCCTCGAGGGACTTGACGAGTCCGGGGGTCATCTCCGGGCCAGGCATGATGACTGATGAAGGCTGAGGGATGGTGTTGGGTAGTAGTGGTAGTGGTAGTGGTGATGGTGGTGTGGAGAGGAGGGGGGGGCGGGGAAGAGGGTTGTGTGTTTTAAAGAGCCAAAGAACTTTGGTGCAAAGATTATTTATACCCTCAAGGAGATATATATATCTATATGTATATAAACAGTCTGCCCCTCCACATCCCACCTTCTCCCGAAACTTCATCACGTCACCCTTCGACGGAAAACTACCCCGCACGCGGCATGCATCGGCGATAAAGGGGGTTAAGGTAGTAGTGCAGTGGCATGGAGGGGGAAACATCGTGAAAGAACTGCGCTATTAACACTAAAATGTAACACTCAGTGGAGTGGCTGTTCCTGATTGAGATTCGCTTCAGCGCGCACATCAAAGATTGTATCGATCGGTTACATAAATCGTCTTGGACAGTCTTGGCTCAGAATGAGCATTTTTATGCAAAGTTTGGGTCCGGGGTTTGGGCATTAAGGCCGGATATAAGACTTCGGCATGCAAATTGGGAATAGCTTCAAACTGTCGATCTCTGTCCACAACATTCCATCCACCCTTGTATTTGTCAGAAAATGGGGTCTCCACCAACTACCTATCTAAAGCTTGTGATTGACACTAAGGCACGCTGTTAACTATGCTCACCGAATCTGCTTGCACAGGGGCTTTGTTTGACTCACCATTTGATAGTATATCTCTCGCTTACTGAGAAGTGTCGCATGATCCCCTTGTTCAACCACACGTCCATCGCTGAGAACGAAAATCACGTCGGCATTTTGCACTGTTGCTAAGCGGTGAGCGACAACGATCATTGTCCTGTCTTTTCGGTTCCTCTCGAAGACCGCCTGGATAGCCTGTTCTGTCTCCGTGTCGAGGTTTGATGTGGCCTCATCCAAGAGAAGCAAACGAGGATTTCGTATCAGTGCTCTGGCAATTGCGATGCGCTGCTTCTGTCCGCCGGAAAGCGTCACACCTCGCGTGCCCACCTCGGTATTGTATCCATCCGGAAGAGACATGATGAAATCGTGCATCTCGGCATCGCGGCAAGCTTGATGGAGTTGTTCGTCGGTCGTGTTTTCCTCGTCGACTCCCAGAAGAATATTTTCGCGCAGTGTTCCGTCAAACAGGTTGGGTTCCTGGGCAACAAGCGACATCTCCTTCCGGTAGCTGCTGAGACGGAGGTCTGATATGTCTGATCCGTTGTATAGGATGCGTCCTGATTTTACAGAATAAAACCGTTCGAGTAATGAGATGACAGTTGTCTTGCCAGAGCCTGTGGCATAGCATTGTCAGCTCCGATTCCCTGTTTATCACACAGTTGGCAGTTTTTTTGCTAACTAACCCGATGGGCCAACAATGGCAGCAAACTGTCCCTTCTCAATCTGCAACCCGGTTTGTTAGTTTTCGAAACAATCCCCAGACTCGGCAAGTGTGTCCCTACAGTCAAGTTGAGGCCATTGAGAATTGGCACGTCCCTGGTAGGATATCTAAACCAGACATTCTGGAACTGAATCTTCACGCCCTTGTCATCGTCGCCAATGTTGCCTGTGTCAAGCGGCATCAGCTTCCCGTCAACCTGATCTTTCCCTCTCATCTCCAGTATGCGGCTGGCAGCAACAGAGGCCTTCGCAATATCTGTCTCTGTGTTAGTATCCGTGATCCCGCATTGATAGCTTTCTAAACTTACTTGGCCCATAACTAAGCCACTGTCCTGCCCCGAGTCCACCTTGCAAAACAGCGATGTAGACAACCATGTACTGAAAGGACGAGTACTCTAGTTTTAGCATCAGCCCCCCGCCGTACCTGCTCGTTGTCAGTAATCATCCTCTCTTCATCATGACTATTAGAAAGAGCTTACCACAACACAAACGCCATGCAGAGCAACGCAATGCTGTCAGCGGTCGCAAAAATCAACGTCGTCCAACTAGACCGCCTGAGCGACTTCCTGATATGATCATGAAGAAGCTTGTCATATCGACTGAGGATCGTATCCTCCAAAGTCAGTGCGGAAACAGTCCTGAAAGCCCCGATCGACTCAGTCGCAAACTTGGCGCTCTCCGCAAACACCTGATTGTTCATCTTCTCAAACTGAGTCTCGTAGCGTATCTTGAAGAACGCAGCACCAACGATAAGAGGCATGGATGAGCAGAGTGTCACGACGGTAAGCTTCCACCCAAAGTAGAATGCAATGGCCAAACATCCCACCACATTGAGAATGGAAATGATGACAAACGCCATGTTCGTGCCGAGAAGTTCTTGCAGCTGACTTGGATCTGTGGCAAGCCGGGCGGTGAGAGCACCAACTGAGTGGTCGTCCGAGTCGAAGAAGGCAACAGACTTGGAGAGTATGTTGCTGAAGTATTCGCTTCGGTAGTAATGGGTAATATGCTGTGGAAGTTTAGCATCGATACTTGGTGAAGCAGGGAGAGATATGATGACTCACAAAAGCAATGGTCGAAGAGGACCACCCAAGTGCAAAGTAGCTAATCGCGACAAAGATGGCGAGCATGACAAACATCAAGCTCCAGAAGTTCGCCAATGCTGGAAGCCATTCACCCCAGAACTGGAACAAAGTGAGTTCTGTAGCAAACAGGTATGCTTGGATCGGTTGACTGGCTGTGCGGATCGTACTTTAGTCATCCTGAGTTTTTCACTTAGTTGGCGACAAAGTGACGACGTACCTCCGCCTCCCATTGCTCCCAGGAGTAGAACAATATACCATCTCCACCGCTGACTTTGCTCGCGGAGTAATACAGCAAAACTTGTCCAAAATCTTGCTGGATCAGCAGGCTTGTGAGCATCATCCCCGGAAGAGATCGTCGTTGTCTCAACCAATGTGTTGTCTGTTGCAATCGTTGCCATGCTCTTTTTCTCAGTGAAAGGCTCCGCATCAGGAGCGGGATTAAGCTCATCGGTTTCTTCTTCAGATCCCATGGCTAGCTGCTGAGCAGTAGCCAAGGTCCAGTACGCGCCGTCTTTTTGGCCCATGAGCTCCTCGTGTGTTCCTTGCTGAATAGCCTTTCCTTTTCGAAGGACTATAATGTTGTCCGCTTTCCTGATAGTACCCAGGCGATGTGCAATGACGAGAGTCGTCCGGTTCCTGGAGACTTTCTCTAATGCGGCCTGAACAATCTGCTCGCTTCGAACGTCGATACTGCTGGTGGCTTCGTCGAGAATCAGAATTTTCGGCCGCTTGACAATGCTTCTTGCGATGGCCAGTCGTTGGCGCTGACCGCCGCTCAGTTTGATTCCCGCGTCTCCTACCACAGTGGAATATCCCTATCAGATAATGAGAATCTATCCAAATCAGTCAAGGGGCCCCAGCATTCCCTTACCTCGGGTAATCGGTCAATAAACTCATCTGCAAAAGCCTCTTTGCATGCTTGCTTTACCAATTCCTTCTTCGTCTCCAAATCGGCGTTCTCCCACTCCGTCCCGATGAGGCCGAACTCCACATTGGCGTAGATGGTGTTGTTAAACAAATGTGGCTCTTGCTGGACAAGGCCAATCTGTGATCTCCACCACTTGAGATCAATGTCTCTCAACGGCTGGCGACCAACCGTGATGGAGCCGTTACGCCACCACAGACTGACATCACCACTCTCCAGCGCCTGAATCTCATACCAGCGCTCCAAAAGTCCCACGATGGTGCTCTTGCCTGAGCCAGATGGTCCAACAATGGCCGTGACCTTCCCGACTGGCAATCGTATTGAGAGATCGTCAAGGATCTTCAAGTCAGGTCTCGTGGAGTAGGCAAAATTGACATGCTCGAGTACGATGTCTTCCGCTGCCGAGACATCTGGCTCTCTGAAACCGGTGCTGTCTGGCCTCGGCGCGTCGATGATGGTGTAAAATACTGTAGCCGCACCGGCTGCCCGAGCTGCAGCGGATAGCGGAGCCGTGATGCCACCGATCGAGGTTGTCATCAGCATGACCGACATGAGAACACTAGCCCAAGGGCACGTCAGCTAAAAGGCAGGCCCCGACAAAACCAGAACGAGCACTTACACTATCAACGTCTCGGCGCTGTTGAATCGTAAATCCATGTACATTTTGAGCGAGTACCAAAAGGAAAGAGCAAAAGTCCTAAGGCCATTAGCTTCAGTGCTACTCTTTTCGATGTGAAGATTAGCTGTTACCCATAGATTGCAAACTGAACTGTGTGTCATACTAATCAGCTTGTCTTTCAGCTAAAAATTGAGTCCTGAGGACATACCAGGAGCTTGTTGCACTGCCACCAGAGGCGCCATCTTGAGTCCTCGACGGCGAGATTCGTCGACCCATCCGGCGTACCTCTTGGCCATTTTCTCCTCTGCACCGCAAGCAGCAACCATCCTAATGGAACTGAACATCTCATTTGCGGTCGTCGAAGCCTGTATGTCTGCATGCTGCACCTCATTCAATAGCTTCACAAGAAAAGGTGTGGTGGTGGCATAGACAATGGTGATCAGGAGCAGCCCACTACTGGTGATCAGAGTCAAAGACCAGCTATAGCACATAGCAATAACCAACGCAGAAATAACGGTAGAAGCTGACTGGAGAAACGCAGACAACTTCTCGGATATCCCGATCTGTAGAATGCTTGCCGTAATGGTGATGATAGCAGCAGTCTGCCCGGGCGGGAGTACATCAAGCGTGGAGACAGGTTGCGCAAAAAGGCATCGCATGTATTCCAGACGGATGGCGGCAGATATTCTGAGACTACAAGTGCGGAAGCCCATCTAGATTCGTTATGGAATAGAATAGGTCAGCGTGAGCACATGCCATTTCTATTGCAACGTTAAAGACGACTTACATAAGCAATATAGTCCAGCACTAGGCGGATGAAGAAGAGTCCGACAAGATACAACCTGAATAAAGTCAGCAAAATCGAGGCAAGAACAAAATTTGACCAGAGATTGGACAATAAGTGACACTTACGCGCAGGTGTTGATGGCGTGCCTGAACATATCATATGTGGTGGCAGCATCCGTACTGAAATATCCAGTAAACGAACCGACCATACGGCCTGCCAAAGAGTTAGAGACGGCGCGACTGTAATTATCAGTTCAATTTATGACCTACCAAAGATGATATTCATCACAGGCATAGTAACCCCAGCTCCTATTGAGGTAATAAAGGCAGCAAGAAGAAGTAGCTTGTCTAGCCATGTTGAGAAAGAGAAGATACGCTATGTTACTGATGAGCTTGTGTGTTTGTTACTATTAGAGGATAAAAAATAACTTACAACGAAATCCTTTACTGCTGTCTTGTACTCGGGCTTGATTCCAAACGGATTCTTCTTCTCGCCTGGTGGCTGGGGGTTAGGCTGGGGGGAATCTGTGCTTTGCTCCGGAACAACAGCCTCAGTTCTGAATTCTTCTACATGTTCTCCTTTCTTTTCTTCATATTGCTCATTTGAGAGAGCATGGTGGTTGGTGAGATCATCCCGGTCAGTTACGCATGCTGTAAGGGGTGAGGCGGTGGTGGGGAGTGGCCCGTCCAAGCCCTCGGCAGAGGCATCTGTATGTGGTCGATCTTCAGCCATCTAGGGAGACGAGATATGAGTATTCACGTGATCTCAGTTTCGAAAAAAATAAAAAAAAAATAAAAAAATAACCTGGTAATGTGGCCGAGCCGTGGCTGGGTGAAGAGGGTTGATAGCCAGGGTGGGGTGCGACCTTGCTAATAGTAACTAGTTTCAACGCGCCCAACAAACTCCACAGGTTGTAGCTTAGGAAGCCGCTCTTGAGGGAGTCAGTTAGCAAGAAACAGGAGAACGGGCTGGATACCATGTCTCGGTTCTATCCATTGTAGAGCCAGCTGAATATGGTACATCGGAGGGAGTCAATGGAAAGGTCCTTGGTCAGCGAGGAAGAAAAAAAAAAAAAAAAAAACAGGGAATAGGGGCTCATCTGCCGATAGCGTATACCTGGGTGCCAGCAACGCCATTCTGATCCATGACAGAAAAACGAATGAAATGCTCCGGCAAACGGAACGTGAGTATCTCGCTTGCGCAAAACAAATCAAAGTGAGTAAACTGGCCCCGCTCTGTGCCTGCTGCTTCCATGGCAGACGCAATATGCAGGCAATAACAGCATAGATTGACTCGCTCTGATATGAATGCTCCCAGTCTTATCAGCGAATGAATGGCCAGGGTCGCAACGCGTCTGTGATACAAGGTGAGTATTAGCCATGGTGGATGTGTCTATCTCTCTCATGGCTAGCTAAATCAACCAAATTGAAGTGTACGAAATGTGTTGCAGGTGAGGTGGTCAAATAAGGAAAAGCTGGAGCTTCCTCCGCGAGAAAGATCCACGTTGGCGCCCGTTGAGGAAATCCACGCGAGCGGTTGCGGCATTCCAATCGGCAGTGAGGTGAGGGGCGGCAGGAGTAAGAAGGCTAGGCTGGTGCCGCAAGCTTGGCAGTCTCGACTCCTTCCAGGTTACCTTGGGCAGGTAGCAGCCGAAGCAGATGCCGTGCTCTTTCCAACACCAAGAAAGGTCGGGATGTGGGCGTGTGGGTCTCGAATGATGTCGATCTAGGCTGAATGGAGAACCCAGCGGCGAGTTCTTTCCAGTTTGGACGTCCCATCCAGATCCAGACTCTCCTGCTGCACAAGACGCGGCACGAATCTCGGATAATGATCCGATGAATGGATGGGATGCTACGGGTCCATCCATGGGTCCAGACGCCGTTAATGGTACCTAGCAAACAATTGCAACCCTCCATTTCGTCCACGTCGTGGGGTAATTTAGCCGCCGACTCTGACCTCTGATGAACGGAATATTGGCAGCTGAAGGTGCCATTGGCAGCTGCACATCGCCAACTGCGAGATCCAGTACACCAAATCTGATATCATGTCTGATATCATGTCTGATATTGCTGGGCCGCGTGGCATCTGCTAATGGATTCAGTGGACCTGCATGGCCGAGCCGTTATCTGATTGCATCGACCATGTGGCTCTCGGCGTTGTAAACTTACCCGGACCGTGCCTGGCAGCATGTCCAAGATAAGGAGCCTCTTGCGAGCTCGTCCAAGGTGGTTGGAAGCAGGTTTCCGGCAAACTTTATGGCAAGAAGCTGAAGATCAGATACCCAAGACACCCAGTCCGGTCTTGAATATCAAGTCACGGCCAAGATCCCGGAATCCAGTCGTCGAGTCTGCAGGTTAGAGTGTTGTCCCGCTCACCCAGAAAGATGAGACCAGGGATATGGGTATCATCAATCATACGAAAATAGGGCCATCTAGACAATGAAGCTTGTCTGGCTACCACAGCCATGCCCGGGAAGCAGGTAACGTTCCAAGATACACCTACAGGATGCACCCATATTTCTCTGTTCGTTAAATTCCAAACACCTCGCTTCTGACTTTTGCCTTGCCTCGGGTGACTTAAGCCTTTTGTCCGTCCCGAAGATTGCGTGTAATTACGACATGGATGAGTATGACCAGGCTATTCACAGGAACGTTCTCCTTGCGCAACGATCTGATGGAATAATATATGCGTATGTGCTTGACTTTAAAGCTGTTCTAATCTGTAGCATCGAACACCAAAAGAGGCAAAGGCAAAGAAAGAAACAAGCATGGCGTAAATTTACATGTGAATGTCGTACATCTCAATAGCTTCCCTGACAACATCTCCCAACTCCTTGACCGTATCCTTGTCTCGAGGCAGAGTATGTCCCTTGGCGTGGTCGAACAGATATGCTGTGTCTGGGTCGCAAACATTATAGAGAGCCAGGGAGCCATGCACGTAGGGGTCAAGGGAGCCAACTAAATTCCATCTAATGAGAAAAGTTTCACGGGAGGCTTATTGGGGGGGAGGGGGAAGATGGTATTCTTACTGATGTGGCAGGTTGGAATCTCAATCATGACTTCAGATTCGTCACTCAAAATCATGGCGTGGGTATCTGGATCAACCGGTGGCCATCCCGCAAAAAAGATGGCGTACTTGAACATTGGTTTGATGCCCTTCTTTTTGAACCGCCTCTGTTCGTGAAGCAGAAGCGTCGCGGCCATGGTGGCTAACACCTGTCAGTAAACTGGACTCTACCAGGATAAGAAAATAACAAACCTCCTTCTGAGTACCCTATTATGGCATCGAATGGGCCCCGTTGTTCCATAATCTTGACAAGATACTTGATAGCGTTATCGGTGCTTCGATGCGACGTGGCGATGCCTTCACGCATCAACTCACGCATCGTGTCCTCTGGGGTTTCACAATCGGGAAACTCTCGAATTCTTGCCAGAACATCATCGTCTTCGGTCTTTTCGACATCCTCGTCGGGTTCGATGAAGCGGTAATAGGGTGGTTTCCCAAAGTACTCCTCGAACCCTTCCGGAGGGACCGCCTTGCAAGGACCATGAATGAAGTGAAACGTCGCGGTGCCGTCTTCAGTCAATTCCTTGACAATCGGTGCTTCTGGACGTCAATAACCGAGACTAGCATATGTAAGATAACAACTTGGTTTGAGATTTTCACTTACCCAGTTGCACTTGGAATTTCTGCGTCGTCATGGTCAGACATCATGATTCTTGAAGAAACTCAATCTGGGCAAAGTTTCGCTCAGTTACTTACATCAGAGCTGCCATAGGCCCCAGGCAGGCAAAGAAACCTCATCTTGATTGTTGACAAGATGTGTTGAACAAAAAACCTAGAAGTGAGGGGGGAATTTGTTTTGGTCCTCAAATCCAGTGTGGTGTTGACTGTCAAGTGCCTTGTGCCGAAGTAATGACGTACAAATGTAAAGACTAAGACTGCAGTCGGCGGTCGAGAGCACCATGGAACTAGATGGCTGGAACAACTATATGGCACTTGCATCCGGCAGTGGAAGCAATTAATTACCCGCATGAGGCCACGAGCCATGTAACAACCGGGGGTGGAGGCGGCGGGGGGAAGGGGGGGGAGGGGGCGCATAATCACCCCAGAACAAGAGATATAACGAGCTTAATTGACACGGGCTAACCATCTTGACTATGACTGGGGCAATTAGTGCATTGGGCGGGGAAGGCAGAAGGGCAGATGAAGCACATCCTCTTTCCCGGTGATGATCATCTTCCGCATGATTGCTTGCGCAAGATTGACCGATCTGATCCCAACGACGAGGACCTTGGATGAACAGTATCCCAATACCCCGGAGTCGCATTCGGCAGGACGCTCCGAAAATAAAGATAATTTCCTGAGGGAAGATATGCTGAAGCAAGGTCGGGCTCGAAACTTTAGTGGTCTGTGGGCTGCCCGTCTTGGATAGATGATAATGGCACGTAACGGGTTTATCACGTCCGGCCAATCGGGATGAAGCATAAATGACCAACTTGAAGCTCCAAATACCGAATGGTCGACGACAGGCGATCCCATTTCGCCGATCACAACAGCCGCGACGGACCGTCAATGTCACGAGAAGAGCCCGCCCCGGCAGATGTGCGCCACCTGGGGCTGACGTGGTTTCACGCGTACATGAAGGAGAAGACATTCCAGATTGCCTGATGGAAATTGCGGGGGAACAAAAATGTGTTCAACGATTGAAAGCAACAACCGATCCGGACCCTCCACACACAGACAGACTGGCTAGGGGGGGGATCTCCCATGGCGCCAAGGATATTCGAATGGGGGCAAGTGGAGAGGGATGTGCCTGGAGCAAAAGCTTAATCTGATGAACAACGTTACAAGTTGGAAAGAACGTCCTCAGAGTCCCGTCACAGACGCCCCATTTCAAACTTCCCCCGGCTCTCAAGATTAGGCTGCTCGTGATTGTTACTCGTGAGAATGCATAACGAGCTCCGATGCAGGGCGAATATGATTATCAGGGGATATCAAGTAGATTGAAGCAATCTTGTACCGTTTTCATGCACCGCATCCCCCACAATCACATACAAACTTCCCGATATCATGTACCGAACGGTAGGACGGTAAGGAGGCAACGATCCGGGGCAAGTACCAATATGCCCCACATGCTCTCGAGGTGTTCGTCAACCTACACATGTCGTCCCTGCTATGGATACCCGAGGCGCTATCGGGTTTCACATCGCCCGGTACCTTCCGTGCTCTTTGCTTTTGCCACTTTGTTTGAAAATGCAAACACCATCTTCTCCTCTTCACCCAAAAGACCACTATCAACGACATTAGCCGACATGGACATTCCAGGGCATGTCTTAACTCAATGAAGCTTGATTGTACGCAATCGCAATCAGATCCCCTCAGTGACAACTCGGAAATATGGAGACGAATGCGGGAACCCTGCAGCCACCGAGCACCGAGACCTACAGAGTGAATCTCTGACTCTATCTCCTTTTCACCGATCGCCCCCATATCTGTCAACTGCAGGACCGCGGCCGAGAAGCTCCCGTTGCCCCGTGCTGGGACGCGTGTTACTCCTGGAGCCGCGATAACGCACGTTTTCCAAGATTCTACCCTGTCTTCCATGCGGACCCGGTGTTCCATGCTTGTTCCCTTCCGCGTTGGGTTGCTTCTGATCCAGAAGCGCTCGACTTCACCACGCAAAGAATAGGCACGAGCCGAACTGCCAACCGAGCATGTCGTCTAGCTGGGTTCATATTACCACGGATATTGGTAGAGCTCCTGGATTAAAACGGTGTCACCTAATATAGTAACACTAGGAGTGGGTTTCGCCGCATCTAGGCCTGTTTGCGTTATGGAATTGAGTAACCTCGGAGGCTTGATGGCGTGTCGCCGATGTCCGCAAGAGAATTGGGAGACATGGAGGCAGAGGGGCATGGCCTCCATCTGGCTGTCACATGTTTTTGAGGCTTCCAACCCAGATATCTGGCCA
This sequence comes from Cladorrhinum samala, assembly GCA_033576145.1. Classification (NCBI taxonomy): domain Eukaryota; kingdom Fungi; phylum Ascomycota; class Sordariomycetes; order Sordariales; family Podosporaceae; genus Cladorrhinum; species Cladorrhinum samala. The sequence continues at coordinate 24,135 of MU864980.1, forward strand.
TGTCTGAGCCTGGCATATAAGCCGATCTGTGAGCCACATTCTCTGAGACATCTGGCCCGGCCGATGAACAGACTTTCTTATTGACCATGCCCTGATAACCTTCCGTCACATATACCTGCCAAGAAATACCTACATCATCAGCTGCACAAGCGGCAGGACCAGAGCGCAGGGCTCATTGCCTAGACATCGTCGTCGAAGAATCGCCCACGATGGCACCCATTGCCGTGACGCCGGAGAGCTCTGTCGCCAGCCCCTCTGGCGAGAGCGTCAATGGCTTCTTCCACGTAACCAATGGCAACAGCAACGGTGTTGGTGGTCTTCGCCTTGATGTCACGGGAGCCAGCAATGGCCACACCAACGGCCACATCAACGGCCATTCTAACGGCTATACCAACGGACACACCAACGGATACGCCAACGGACGCGCCAATGCAATCCCAGACGACCCTGCGAACTCCAAGAAGGCGATGCCCATCGCCATCATTGGCATGGCCTGCCGGATGCCCGGAAATGTTTCCACGCCAGCCGAGTTCTGGGAGCTTTGCACCCGTGCTCGGTCTGGCTGGACCGAGATACCTAAGGAGAGATTCAACAACGCCCGTTTCCATCATCCTAACCCTGGGAAAGGAGGTGCCCTGAATCCTGTTGGCGGCAACTTCCTCAACGTCGATCTCGCCGCCTTCGATGCTCCATTCTTTGGGCTCACCGAGAAGGAGGCTATCTCGATGGACCCGCAGCAACGTCTGCTCCTCGAGTGCACCTTTGAGGCCCTCGAGAACGCTGGCGTGCCCAAACACACCATCGTTGGGAAGAATGTTGGCGTGTTTGTTGGCGGTTCCTTCCCTGAATATGAGTCTCATCTCTTCAGAGACTCTGACACGATTCCTATGCACCAAGCTACTGGTAAGTTCTCACCACCCCTATCCCACTCAGGTAATTGACTAATCACTGGTGGCTTCTGCTAGGGTGTGCATACGCCATGCAGTCCAACCGCATCTCCCACTTCTTCGATCTGAGAGGGCCCAGCTTCACCTCAGATACAGCTTGCTCCTCCAGCATGGTCGCTGTCCATCTGGCATGCCAAAGTCTGCGGACTGGCGAGTCTAGCTATGCGCTCGTTGGCGGTTGCCACTTGAACATGTTGCCCGAGTTTTGGATTTCCTTCTCTACTTGCAGGTGAGTGGGTTGAAAGTTTGGTGGGAAAATGGTCAGCAAGTATAGGTAACTAACCGACATGAATTGGTAGACTTCTCTCAGACTCTGGAAGGTCATATGCGTTCGATGACAGAGGAACTGGTTTTGGCAGAGGCGAAGGTTGTGGTATGATTCTACTGAAACCACTCGACCAGGCAATCAAGGACAATGACCCCATCAGGGCCGTTATCGCGGCCACCGGAATCAACCAGGACGGCAAGACCCCTGGGATCACCATGCCAAATGGTGCAGCACAAGGTGATTTGAGTCTGTCTCCAACTCAAGTGCGTTCGCTAACACTACCACCAGAGGATCTGATGCGACAGGTATACGGAAACGCAGGGCTGGACCCTAACGAATGTGGCTTTGTCGAGGCTCACGGCACTGGAACGAGAGTCGGCGACCCGATCGAGGCCACCGCCCTCCACAATGTCCTGGGTCTGAAGCGGACAGCACGAGATCCGTTGTGGATCGGATCCGTCAAGTCTAATATCGGCCATCTGGAAGGGGCTTCGGGTACGTTGAAGAATTGAGGGTCAACTGTTTCATCTCGGATTTGACTAACTTATTACAAAAGGGATTGCTGGTATCATCAAAGCAGCGTTGATGCTTGAGAGACGATTTCTTCTTCCGAACCACGACTTCAAGACTCCCAACCCCAAGATCCCCTGGAAAGAATGGAATCTCAAAGTGCCAGTGACGCAGCGACCATGGCCGAAAGGGAAGAAGTACATCAGCGTCAACAATTTTGGTTTCGGAGGTACCAACGGCCACGTGGTACTTGAAGCTGCGCCGTTTCGAGGACAGAAAGCTCCGATTTCTGCCGGGGATGACACGCCGGAAAAGTCCGGCCAGGGGCGAAAGCTCTACGTTGTCACCGCCAATGACAAGGCATCTCTTTCCCGTGCTTTGAAGAACATTGTGATTTATCTTGAACAACGGCCCGAAATCTTCCAAAAGGATCTCACCAGCAACCTCGCCTACACCCTGGGCCAACGCCGCTCGCTCCTGCAAAGCAGAGCTGCCATCCCGGCCCTCAATTCATTCGAACTCATCGAGGCCATTAACGGAGAGAAGTTCGTCACCGGGAAGGAGACAGAGCCCCTTAGGATCGGCTTCATTCTTACCGGACAGGGCGCGCAGTGGTACGGCATGGGCCGAGAGTTGATCGACCAATATCCAGTCTTTGCGAAGAGTATTCAACTTGCCGACCAGTGCTTGATCGACAACGGTGCGGACTGGTCCCTTCTTGGTGAGTTGTTCGTTCCTGGTCCGAGTCCTTTACCCATTTCCAAGCTAATTGATGTGGTATACAGAGGAGCTAAGCAGAGACGCAAAGACCAGCAAGGTCAGCGAGGCCCACATCAGCCAGCCTTCGTGTACCGCGATACAACTGGCTCTCATCAACCTGCTCCGAGATTGGGGTATCCGCCCAACTGCTGTTGCTGGACATTCCAGTGGAGAGATTGCCGCCGCGTATGCCGCTGAAATTATCGATTTTGAGTCTGCAATGGCGATTGCCTACCACCGCGGTCGGTTGATTCCCATCCTCAAGAAACGGCATCCCGAGCTCAAGGGACGTATGATGGCTGTTGGTGGCAGCAAGGAGGAGTTTCTACCATTGATCGAAGGCTTGAAGGAGAAAGAAGTTCGGATAGCTTGCTACAACAGCCCTTCCAGTCTCACGATTTCAGGAGACGAGCCGGCGCTTGCAGAGCTCGAGAAGATCTGCGAGGAGAAGCAGCTTTTCAACAGGCGCCTGGTGGTCGATGTGGCCTATCATTCCCATCACATGAATCTCGTGGCCAAGGAGTATCGCGCATCCATTGCCAACTTGCAGCCGCCAGTCCCAACTGAAATCAGGTTTCACTCATCCCTCTACGGACATCTCATCGACGGTACACAGCTTCAGCCAAACTACTGGGTTGAAAACCTTACATGTGCTGTTCGCTTCTCTGAAGCACTGCAGAGCATGCTGGAGCCGACGGGAGATCACAAACATGGAGTGAACATGCTGATTGAACTTGGACCCCATTCTGGACTTCAGGGCCCTATCAAGCAGGTTCTTAAAGAGGTTGGAGGGTCTGCTCCCAAGATTCCTTATGCTTCTGCCTTGATTCGCAAGCGAGATGCCGTGGAAACGGCACTGGAACTTGCTGCCAATCTGTTCACAAAGGGTGCCAATCTTTCTCTTGGCTCTATCAACTTCCCCCAGGTCACGAAGCAACCTGTCATCCTCACGGATCTGCCTCGATATCCGTGGAACTATTCTTCGAAGTACTGGCAAGAGTCACGCATGACCAAGGTGCACAAGCAAGCAGCCGGAGCTCGCAGCGACATTCTGGGGACCTTGGCGAATTACTCAAATGAGCTGGAGCCGACATGGCGTAATATTATCCGACTGGACGATCTGCCGTGGCTCTCCCACCACAAGATCCAAGACCTGACCGTCTTCCCAATGTCTGGCTTCGTTGCAATGGCTATCGAAGCGGCTGCTCAGAAAGCTGCATCAAAGGACGTCGTATATGACAAGTTTGATCTCAGGGATGTGGCCATCACCAAGCCGCTTGTCATCCCTGACAAGGACACCGAGTTGACCATCAGCCTTCGTCCATACCGCGAGACTGTGCTTGGTTCTTCTGGAACATGGGATGAGTTCAGAATCTGCTCATGGTCACATGAGCAAAGCTGGGTTGAGCACTGCGTGGGTCTCGTCGCGGTAGTTGAAGCGGACGCCAACGATGTGGATGGCTCTAGACAGGCACACGACTCTGCGGCTCGTCTCAGAGAGGCCCTGTCGCTACTCGAAAAGCCGGAAACGAGCTCTGTCGCATCAAACACGATGTATGATGCACTCACCAAGCTGGGTGTTGCCTATGGACCCACATTCCAGGGGCTGAACAATTGCCATGCATCAGAGACATCCGCTGTCGGCGAGATCGTGGTAACAGACGTGGCCAAGGAGATGCCCAACGGCCATTTGACGGAAGCTTTCATCCAACCAGCAGTGCTCGAATCACTTATCGAGCTCTACTGGCCCATGCTTGCTGCCGGTCGTGAATCGCTCAAAACCATTTATCTTCCTTCTTCGCTCGACCGCATCACCATCTCGTCCCGCGTCAAGCAGTTGGCGACAAGGCCGGGAAGCATTCTTCGGGCTGTTTGCGAAGGCAAAGTTGCTTCCGGTACTCCTAAGCCAACCAAAGTGTCCATGGCTGCTGCCCCCGGCACAGATTCGCTTGAGTCTTTGATCTCAATCGAGGGTCTGACGATCGCCCCCATTCTCGATGGCGATGACCAAGTGGATGTCGAAGCTCAGAGAGAGCTTTGCTACAAGTTGGAGTGGGAGAGGGTCCTCGAGACAGCAGACCAAAGCCAACTCATTCCAGCTGATACCGAAATTGTGATCGTTCACGAGGATTCCAACTTTCAAAGCCTTGTGGCTATGGGCCTCGCAAACGCTCTTGAGCAGTCGACAGGACGTCTTCCAGAGGTTGGAACCCTTGAGGATATTGATGCTGCAGGAAAGGTTTGCGTCTTCTTGAACGAGTTGCACCGGCCTCTGCTTGCCACGCTCACAAAGGACCAGTTCAGTATTCTACAGCAACTCTTGACTTCGTCTCAGGGTGTCCTGTGGGCTGTACGAGGTGCCTACGACAAGTCGACAAACCCAGAGGCCAACATGGTCACCGGCTTAAGCAGAACCATTCGGTCAGAGACCGCTATGAAGTTCGCGACATTGGACCTCGATCACACCGCCCTGTCCGAGGCTGATACTGCGGATCTCATTTTCAGAGTGTTCAGAGCAGCTTTTGGGTCTGATTCTACGGTCAGCAGCGAGCTGGAGTTCATGGAGAGGGGCGGCGCCTTGTTCACGCCCAGAATTGTGCATGACCGCGACATGGACGAGTATGTGCACAAGCAAACTAACCCATCCATTCTTGAGCCCACGCAATTCGGCCAAGATGGACGAGCCCTCAAGCTGGAGACTTTCTCATCCAACGCTTTGGAGACGCTTCACTTTGTTGATGACGCGGCGATCGAGAAGCCCCTGGAGAATGATCAAATCGAGGTTGAGGTCAGGGCGATTGGGCTGAATTTCAAAGATGGCATGGCCGCCAAGGGACAGATTCCCATTTCCGCGGCTGGCACTGAGGCAAGTGGCATCGTCACTGCTGTGGGCAATGATGTATCTGGTCTCAGGATTGGCGATCGAGTTGCGGTATTGACCGAGGGGGCATTTGCAACAAGAACCCGAACAAAGGGGTCACTCGCTTTCAAGATTCCTGCTGATGTCTCCTTTGAATCTGCAGCCAGCTTTCCACTTGCTTATTCTACTGCTTATTACAGCTTGATCGAGCTGGGCAGACTCGGCGAAGGAGAGTCTGTTCTCATTCATTCAGCAGCCGGCGCGGTTGGTCAAGCAGCCATTTGCTTGGCTCAGATGGTCGAGGCCCAGGTTTTTGTGACTGTGGGCAGTGCAGAAAAGAAGAAGTTGCTCATGAGCGAGTACGGTCTACCCGAAAGCCATATCTTCTACAGCCGCAGCACTGCTTTCGGCGAGAAGGTCCGACGAGCTACGGGCGGACAGGGCGTAGATGTCATTCTCAATTCGTTAACAGGGGACGGGCTCCGAGAGTCTTGGAGGTCGCTCAGCAAGTTCGGGCGCTTCGTTGACATCGGCAAACGCGAGCAGGGATCCAAGACCAGGCTTGAGCTGACCAACGCTGACGGAAACGCCAGCTACCTGTCTTTTGACCTCTTTACACTTTTGGCTGAGAGGCCAAAGGTCGTGAAGCGCCTGCTTACCGACGTGTCACAGCTGCTTAAGTACGGCAAGATCAGACCGGCAACTCCACTGACGACTTTCTCCATCTCCGACGTTGAGGCTGCCCTGAAGACCCAGCAGGCCAGCAAAACAATTGGGAAGCTTGTAGTTGTGCCGAAGACGACCGACGTTGTCAAGGTTTGTTATGTCGTAATCATCGTGTGTGTCCTGAGAGTGTGTTTGGGCTAACGATCTGCACAGGCAACACGATCGAAAAAGGTCAAGGCTCTCCTCCGTCCCGATGCGACTTATATCTTGATTGGTGGCACCGGAGGCCTCGGACGGAGCATGGCACGATGGATGGTATCCAAAGGTGCCAAAACCATTGTCCTCATCTCTCGCAGCGGTTCCGTGACAGGCAGGGTGAAGGATCTTGTGGAGGAACTTGGGGCAGCTGGAGCTAATATCGTTGTCCGTCCCTGCAATGTGGTGAAGCGGGCTGAAGTTGATGATCTCATCAATGTTCAACTGAAGCATCTGCCTCCGATCCGTGGTGTGGTGCATGGTACCATGGTTCTTCGTGTAAGTTTTCAGAAGTCTCTTGGTTGGTGGATGGTGTCAGTTGAGAATCAAAACTAACAAAATACAGGACGTACTGTTTGAGAAGATGACATGGGACGAGTACACCCAGGTAATTGAGGGCAAGGTTCAAGGTGGCTGGAACTTCCATCACGCACTAGAAAACACACCCCTGGACTTTTTCGTCGCCATCTCATCAGCTGCCGGCGCAGTCGGAAACCGCGGCCAGGCAGCTTACAGCGCGGCAAACTGCTTCCTCAATGCGCTGGTCCAACATCGCCTCGCCAAGGGTCTTCCGGCTTCGTCGCTCGACTTGACAGCCGTGTCCGACTCAGGTTACCTGGCGCACGACCTTGAGAAGGCCGCCGAGGTAGCCAGGACACTCGGTGGTGATACTATCTGCGAAGCTGAAGTTCTCGCCCTGCTCAACGCCGCCATCGATGGTACCTTGTCGTCTGCTTGCGGTGACCACACTATCACGGGGATGCGCATCACGGCTACGTTGCGTCCCTTCTGGACCGATGATGCCAAGTTCAAGGCGATGCGTCTCGCAGCTGAGGAGGAAGCAGCCAAAAACGCGTCGGCCAATGCTGGTACCATTTCGTTCAATGCGGCACTCAAGGCGTCCAAGTCCAGAGCCGAGGCGGAGGATGTCGTCTGCCGAGGGTTAGTGGACAAAATCTCGTCAGTCCTGATGCTTGAGATGGAGGATATGGACGTGACGAGGTCGTTGTCGCATTACCCTCTTGATTCGCTGGTGGCGATTGAGATTAGGAATTTCATCACGAGGGAGTTTGAGGCAAATATGCAGGTGCTGGAGTTGTTGTCGAGCGGGTCAATTCAGACACTTGCGAAGGGAGTTTGTGCGAAGAGCAAGATTGTTGCCGCTGTGGGATTGTGATTTTCTATTGAGGTTGCTTATATGGATTTTTTTTTGGATTTTTTTTGGTATGTTTTGGTCTTGTTCTAGCTTTGTCTGGCTTTGGCTTGTTTGGCGGGCTTACATCTTTCCTTGTGTGGAAATTTCTTTGCTTGGGTGTCCCATTTCATTGATCAAATCCATTATTTTTAGCTCGGCTTTCTTTTGCTGCGTATTTTATTTGATCTAATAGACGTATTTATTTTTGAACAAACTCTCTCGGACAAAACATGACTTCTGCAGACTGTCCATGCTCAGGGTGGTGTTGGAGTCATCCGCACCGCTTATGCTATCATCCGGCACCTGACGAGAGATATGGTAACTACGTAGTAGAGTGTTTCGCCCATTGTGTGAACCAACACACATACGTACCTATCTGTTCTCTTCCGGGATATGCAGTCTGGAAGATAAATATAGAAACTTGCTCATCATTCATCTACCTATATTGTTCTGCAGCCGGCCACCTTGACATGCGGCTCGGTAAATCCCGTCCAGCTTGCAAGCATTCTAGAATTCCTTTTTTTTTTTTTTTTATCTTTTTATCTTGAGCAATATTAGTTATTTAGAAATCTTTTTTATTTATCTAAGGGCTTATTACAAATATAGCCTGAAGATTACTAGAGGCTTTTACTTATTAAACCCGGCGTGGCTATGGTGTATAACTTGTGAAATAGTCAGGATAAAAGAGAAAAAAGCGAAAGTATTCAAGCAAGATTGTTGGGGAAACGTCATGTTTAAAACCAGGTGAGTGACTTCCCTGCCCGCCTCCAATCCACCGGGCACCCACGGGGCACCTACTGGCCAGTGATTACCTTCCAGACACCTGCCACTGCAACCAGCCGTAGACGCCAAATCTCTCAAAGGGCATTAGCAGCCACGGAGTTCCGTAACCTCAATACCCCGCTGTTCTCAACTTCTTGTCCACACGTCTCTTTCCCGACTCCGGCCAACCACGCACCGACCATCACTCTTCTTCTTGCTTTTTATCACCCGTCACCTGCAGCGTGGAGAACTCAATCGCGGCGATTCAATCAAGATGTCGGTCACGGTGCCAATGGACGAGCTGTACCGAGAGTTCATTACCACCAACGCAAAAAACCCCAGGGCCATGGATGAGTTACGTCGGATTTTGACCTGCGATAACGATTTCCCCGTGAACGTGAGTCCAAAGGAACTCCTACCGATAGACGCGCTCGAGATTCGCCTCGACCTGATAAGAAAAGTCGAGGATAAATGGTGCAAAAACTTCACAGCGTTGACGAAACGACCCGCCTCCGAGTACAAACCATTTAGCGACCACCAGATTGCCGCCCTGATGTTTATGGAATTCCGCACTCTTGAGGAGATGGCATACTTGGATTCCTACAAGAATGGTTCGATGTTTCGCTTCGCCAACTTGCAGGCAATAACCTGCACGCTGAAAATCTGTAGGTCCACTTACTTATCGCGCACCAGCTTATTTCTAATAGTTCTGGTAAATATAGTCGTCACCAAGTCCATGTCGCAGGAAGAGATCGGATCGGCACAAGCAGCTCGTCCAGCTGTTGATCGCGGATTCAATAATGCGGCTGAAGCGCTGAGCGTGTCATCTGGGGACGAGGAAGAGATGAGAAAGAAGACCACCAAGTTAGATACGACTGGCAAGGCGAAACGAAATGACTACTATAAGGACAAGAGGAGGATGCTTGACCAGCACCAGTGCATCGTTACCGGGATGTCAAACCCCGCAATATGCCATATCATCCCATACTGTGCGAACGCGACTGAGGGTTTGCGCGAGTTGTGGGGGAAGTGCATAGATGTTACTGGTACGCTGGGGTTGGTGCCGCCGAAGGACGTCTCCCGGTTGCAAACCATGTTCAGCTCAGAACGGGGGATCAGTGACCGGCACTGGAATATGATTTCGCTTTGCCCTACCCTCCACGACTGGTGGGGGAGAGGGTACTTTGGCCTTCAATACCTGGGCACCAAAACCCCTCCTGTCGGAGATCGCAAGGCCCCCATAACCCTTCAAGTCCAGCTACGGTGGCTAATGTGGAGGCATAGAAGCTTTGGAGAGGGCCCGAAAGGAATGATCGAGCGAACAGTTGATGGGATGCGGGCGGCATTCCCCGAGCTCGAAAATCCCGAACGCCCCCGCTATTGTGGCGACCACTCCGTTGCTGACGGTAGGCCATTTATTGCCCACCCGACGGCACGTGGATTCAGTGTTAAAGACGGAGACGTCTTTGAGGTCAGCATTGAGGAGCGGCACATGGAGAAGATGATTCTTGCGTTCGAGCTACAATGGGCCTTAATAAAGCTTATTGCAATGGCTGGGGGTGCCGAAACTCTCGACGACGCCGATTTCAAACCGGATTTCTTGGATGGTGATTGGGACCTCCCAGGAGCTAAACCCTCCTCACTAATAGTCCCACTTTTCGATTTTTGGCATAACCATGAACGTGGAGAGCCGTCCTAATCTTGTTATTTTTTTTTTCTCATTTTTCGTCGGGGGCCCGGGGGGGGTTGGGGGGGGGAGAGGGAGGGGGAAGGCATTTGATGATTATAATTTGCAACTGTTTTGTATGGTTATGCTATCTATTTACACGAGGAATTGTACCGTCAACCTCAAATCCAGATCTTACTGCAATGATGAGCGTAATTATCTGTATTGATTTGATGGCAAGGGTGTGGGGGGGGTTTACTGGAGGAAAAAATGAGCTGCATTTATCTTTGTGATGAGTAAGTAGTAGTATTTGATAAAGTATGGCATTGATATAATTGGATCCAAGAGAATGGAGAAGGCACGCGGTGATCGAATTGACTTGCGCCAGCGATAAACGGAACACATAACAATAACCCAGGATATATATGCCTTCAGATATTTACCAGACGCATGGGGTTGTCATTTTGATAACCTTTTTCTTACCTTTAACATCCATTCTCTGTATAAAAAGCAGGCATATTTTTTTATTAATACGGCCTTTTGCATTTGGCTTGATAGGCCTGCGCAATCCCAAAGTGCACGAGTGATGTGATTTCCACTTGCGCGTGAGAGGGAACTCTCTACGGTATGAGTATGGAAGCACACGTGGGAGGGGAGGATTTTTAGTGACAAAAAAGTGTGGATCTGTAACTGTATCGGGCTTCACGATCGTGATGGAAGGGGATTTGTGTAACCAAAATACAAGGAATAATATAATTAAAGCAAGAGTGGGGGGGGGGGGTTGTTCTTGGTGGAGATTTTTTCAAGCAATGTTCTAGATCTGTGGAGACACTCAGATCGGAAAAAGGGTGGGAAAAAATTGGGGTAAGAGAAAGAGGGGTTAAAAAAAAAAAAAAAAAAAAAAAAAAAAAACATAATACGTATTGGGTGCTGGTTGGGCTGAAATTTGCTGGGGGAAATCCAATACAACTTTTTCAAATGGCCACCATCCAGGTGGCGTGTCCAAAAACATCCCACCAATAGATTGATATGAAACGGTTCGCTTGGCTATCAATCTATGGAGAACCAAACACTCAGATGTGTATTTCGCTTCCGACATGCTTTGTCCCGCCAAAGACACGGACAGCTTGCACCACCCAGAGCTCCAGATCGCGAACCGTTGCAGCGAGTAAAATTGGTAGTATGTATGTAGCAGCAATGTATGTTTGGTAACAATGGCTGGTATTAGCCGGGTTAGCAACCTGCCGGTCACGACTGATGAGCTGGCATTGATGGGGGGTGGTAGGTAGTACATACGTAGGTAGGTAATGAGGCAAGGTAAGTTGCCATTGCTACCCATCATCTATCTTTACCTTTTCCCTTCTGTTGCATGTTTGTTTTGCAAGCAATCCCTTTCCTTGTTTTTTTTTAGTGCTCCTGCGGCGGCGCTAAATATTTTTATTTTTTGTTGGAGCCAATATTTTGCTCGATCGAATGTTATTGCTCCCATACATGCGACTATTCCATCACAATCACATGATCAACACCTCGGCGAGGGTCTCACGACACGCTCCTCGATAAGTCGTCATCATCATCATCATCATCACCACCATCACCCGGGCAACCGCTGGACGGCGTTCCACAGTGAAACAGTTGTTATCGAGGAACATCTTGTAGAAGTGGCGTCAAACCTTTTCCTTGGCCCGGAACTTCAAAATTACTACTCGGGCGGAAAGCGAGTTATACTATACGATGTGTACCAGGCAGGTCTTGATCCATCATCAATGCCAACATGAGATAGGGTTTCGAGTCCAACCTTGTAAGTCGGAACCGCTCGGCCAGTTTGAGGTTTGATTTGATGCTGACACCGTTCAATGAAGGCGGGGTACCAAATTGCTTCGTTTCGTACGTCTCGGATCGGGTGTTTACAAATAAATACCGATGCGAGGTACCAGGCTGTGCATGGTTTGGGCGAAAGTGATGATGATGACAAGTCGATGTTTTGATACAGATTGTTTTTATTTTTCTTTCTTTGTTTCGGGTTTTGAAGTCAGGGACTTCTTACAGGTACTTGGGAGAACTCTTTTTTTTTTTTTTTTTTTGGTTTTCTTTTTTCTTTTTTTTTTCTCTCGTGCCGGGCCAAAGAATGGGATTCGAAGGGATTATTTATTTTGTATAAGAGTAAAGGTCGGGGTCAATTGGAGTTATCCTGGGCATGGAAAACTAGCATAGCGAAAAGGAATGATAGTGATCAACGGCTTCGAGCCCGTGATGATCAGCGGTGTGTTTAGCATGGACGTCCCGGGCATCACGAGGTTAGCAAACCAAAACAAAAAAAAAATAGGGAAAAGGGGTTATGTAATAGCAAGGGAACACCGATATTGAATCTGGAGACAAAGGGAATGAAAAACCAACCGTGTCGTCGATCGCAGCCGGTGTGGCCAAAACGGCGCCTGCCGTGACCATTAACTTTTTGCAAGCAAAACCCCTGGACGTGATAAGGGTGACCCTGACCGCCAAGATGCCGCGATGGGATGATAGATTTGGTGATGTTTCGCCGCGGTGGAGGCTCTGGAAAGGAAAGCTGGGACGGAGCTGAGATATAGCCCGTGCACTTATAATACATCGGATGTAGATGTACGGGTAGGGCTGAGTGGGTGTGGCGGCGCCACCATGCTTGAGTATCACATCGGGATGCGGGTGCTTTTTGGAACCGACATCGACAAGCAAACGGCGAGCTTCAATGACGTTCATCAGGCCCGACTTGGTATGCCATTCCATTCAGGATGCACGAGATTAACAAGACCAGCGGGGGGGGGGGGGCCTCGGGGGTCGCATTTGGGTCTGGCCCCCTTTGCGACAATCTCCCAGAAGGGTGGCATCGGACGAGTCCTTGACGCAATTGGGCAAATTGATTGTGGAAAACTCCAGAACAATCTTACTAGCGGCGCGCTAGTGAAATCCGGGGATCGAGAGTCCCGGAAGAGTTGTGCACAAGTTATGCACGGAACCAACTAGGTTTGGTAGGTAGCCGACCCGATGTCGCTTCTTGGACGGCATGTCGGCGTCACTTGTATTGTGCATATCTTTCCAGACTTTCTGACTGCAGGACAATGAGAGATCAAAATGTCTCCGACCCAAGAAAAAAATTTCAATTTGGGCATTTTAATAAGCTTCCGGCCATTGCCCGTATGCCTCGACAAATTCCTTGCTTTTTTTCCAACTCGCATCACGGAGACTCGCTTATATGACCGAGAACCTGAACGGCTTACACTTTTTAAGATCATTAATTTTTTAGCCAATCAAGGAGCCAAGATATTCCATTTACACCTCTTCATTTTGACAGAAATCGCATCAATAAGCTTAACCCCCGGCGGAGGTATAGAAACTCTGATCGTACTGCCATACATTACAGAACTTTTGAAATGCGTGCAAGGCATTCCGTTGTATAGAGGTTTAAGAATAGAATTTAACCATATCAATACTGTTATAATTATGTGAAAGTTATCGACTATTTTTGCAATCAGCTCGGTTTGGGAAGCGGATTTCTTTGTTCAAGTGCATGGGTTTTGATCTGGACGGCTTCAACAGGCTTAGCCCGCACTTCATCACTAAGCCAATTAAAGACATGGAGCTTGACGAGTGCACCGTCATATAACCGAGCTCCGTAACGGCCAGCTTCCAGCACTGCATCCGTGCTCAGCGCCGCCTGTGCATAAAAATCACAACTTCCCTTCCGGGTGGACAGATCCCGGGCGGGAATAACACAACCATGGAATTTAGTGTTTCCCCCGCCCACGACGCCCACACGGGGCGGGAACGGGTTGTCGGTGACTTTGCACCCCGGGCGAGGCAGGCTGCAGTGCTCCCCTACAAATAGCACTTAATTGACGGCCCTCCCACTCACTTCTTGGCCGCATCCCGATCTTCACCAGCCAAGCATTAAGCATTGCCCATTCCAGATCCCCGGGAAACAAACCACACCGTGATCGAAAATGTCGAACCTAAGCAATGCCGACCTCGAGAAGGGCAACTATGACGCCTCGGACTTTGAGGCCGCCACCATCGTCCCCGAATCGGACCGCTGCACAACCTCCGGCAAGGATGGCCCCCTCGGCGGCAGCAGCGGTGGCAACCAGATGAATGACGAGTATCGCGACCCCAACATCGTGGACTGGGACGGGCCCGACGATCCTGAGAACCCTCAGAACTGGACCATGAAGAAGAAATGGGGCAATGTCGCCGTTCTCTCCCTGCTCACAATTCTCACGTACGTTTCCTGTACCTTGGCATCTCACCAAACCCCTGCCGGCACTTGGGGGGGGGGGGGGGGGGGGGTTTTTTAAAAAAAAAAAAAATAAATTTTTTATTTTTAAAAATGGGGTATTAAATTTTTTGCCCTGGTTAACGAAAAAAATTTGCCGATTTAAAAACGACAAAAAAAACCCCCCCCACGTTT